>BMAO01031901.1:0-272000 GCA_019973975.1 Trichonephila clavata | reverse complement strand
TTTCGTTTGTTTTGTTTTTCTTTCTTCAAGCCAATTCTGGCTTCTTTTAATTGCAAAAATCTCATGAACAATAAAAGATTCAGAGTTGTACAGATGAGGCTTTCCCTCACCCCCTTCCCGTCATTTACATTTCTTTAAATTATTCCTCTTCTAGGGATTTTTTTAAGCGCGTGTGTGGTGTTCTTAGTTATGATAGTCATAAAGTAGTTAATTCAAGTAGTAATGCATTTAAAACTAAATTTAAAGTTTTCTTTTATTTCTAATGAACACATTTGTTTTCAGCGTCATTTTTTTCAGAACCTTTATCAATAAACTATCTACAAACTTAAAAACCATTAAAGAAGAGCAAGTTTCTCTTAATTTCCACTAAAAGTTAGTTTTAAATCTATCATTTATATTTATTCTTTTCCACCAATTACTGTAAAAAGGAGAGAGAACTAAAATATGAACGCTATTTATATATGTTAATAGGCTCATTTACATTTTTATTCTCCGAATTTGCTAGGACTTTCGTAGGAAAAAAAAAATAAGACGTCAAAATTTACTACGGCGTGACATGTTTGTTTACCTATTAAAGCTGGCAAGGAAGTTTAATAGGAAATATACTACAAAGTTGTCTAAAAATAAAATTCAAACTTTTGTTTCTTTAGATGTTTTTCTCAGTATTACAGAATAAATTCTTAAGTAAATATATATATCGATAGATGGATGGATAGATAGATACAAATGACATATTTTCTAATTATTTTTCCTTTTATTTTTTTTAATTATAAAGGAATTCATTTTGCCGAAATACGCTCGAAACATATGCATCCCGGCCCTGTCATTAGACTCATGCGTTTCGGCTATTAAGATTCGCAGAACCTTTCCTTTAGTGAAAATAATATTCTTTTGTTAATATTGTATAGTATTAATGGAAGTATTAAAACAATTATTACCACAGTAAAGTTGGTAAACTGTCAACTTTTACTTCGTTATGCAAATTCGTTGATAATGCGTCAAAAACTTTACATCTCTCTCGCTCTTGTAGCTAATTTTCTAAATTTTATTCCCTCTCCTTTATACTTCCCGGATGTCCAGTAATTTCATTTTTTTTTTTTTTTTTCCTACACTTTTTTGCCCCCACTTTTCTTATTCAGAACTGTTTTCCCTGTGTATACACAGAGACACAACATCTGTTTCTTCATATATATCAGTCTTATATTTATTTTATCTTTTTTTATATTTGTTGTGTTTATTACAGTTGAAGTATAAAATTAACTCTTACACCCTTTATAAAAAAAAATAATATCTTTTGCTTGATAGAAGTAAAAATAACATAAAAATAAATAGTTTGTTATGTCTGCATCGAGTTTTTTTTTCTTGCATTGGTGTACACTATATTTATTTGTGGTATGATGATTACACACTTTTCTACACTTATTCTGGAATTGTTTTTCGTTTCCTTTATCCTTTACTTTTCGTATTTGAAAAATTGATTCAGGGAATTATAAAAGTATTTATATTTACTTTCAACTGAAATTAGGAAATTATTTTGTCGGTTTTAAAATTTAATAAAAATAATCGTGTAAGACACTGCAGACAGGGGTTTTTATGGAATAAAACTTTTGGCATAATTTGCCGCAAATTGAGGCTCAGAGCACATCCGTGTTTTGATAAGCCTTTGAATATACTTTTTTTTTCATTTATTGTTTTAAACGAGCATTGTTAACATACTGTGATAAACTAATCAATTTAAAAGCATTTATACATATGTAGAAAGTTTACGTCAAAAATTAATTAATGCTCATGCATTGAAAATTGAAATCTTTGGCAGGAGCGATTTGCCATCTTAATTAGTTGTTAAGTATTAAGATGCTTTTTTAATATATAACGAAAAAGAAATATATATTAAATTTGTGTCTACTTTTAAAAATTTTATAGATATCTTATACTTTTAAAAGAAGGAACAGTGAAGTCATTTTTACACATTTTTCAGGAAAGAAAGCTTTTCGTAGAATTTAATTTCCTATAATGACTAAAAAGTCTAAATTTACCTGCACATTTTTAGATAAGAAAATTTTTACTGCGAATATTTAATTTCACATGATAATGTAAGTATCGTGTTTTATATTTTATTCGTGGTCCTTTTTAAATCCTCCGAATTAATATTTTTTCTTCTTTTTTTTTAAAAAAAAAATATTAACTCCTATATTTAAGTCGAAAACATTTTCGAAATATGTATATTTTGTGGCATTAAGTTAAAATAAGAAAAAAAAATAGTTTTTCATATTTGCTTTTTTATTTCATTTTTAAAACTAAAAAAAAGGTATTAGATTAATTTTTTTTACACTATTTTAAGGAATAAGTGTAATGATAAGAGAAATTCTTTTCATAGTCTAAATATCCAAGTTCAATGAATTATTCTAGGGTAAAAGATAAAATATGCATTAAAATCCCATTTTAGTAAAAAAAAAAAAAAAAATGAGAAGAAATCCAATTTACTTTTCTACATTATGCTTTGCATATCGCACATTATTTAGAAGGAAAAAAATGTTGCAATTTTCTCTCTAGGGGAATAAAGTTTTAAACTATTATTTATTTATTTGAATGTAATAATATCATAATTTCTGCATTTTTTTTTATCGAAAATGCCTTTTTAAACTTTATTTTAAAAAACTGCAACAGAAAAAAAAAATTTATAAATAGAAATTTTAAATTAATTTTTTTTGTAATAAATCTGATGCAATTTTTGGAATTGGATGTTTTTGTTGTTTTAAACAATAATTTTGTCAATACTCCTTAAGCAGAAAAATAAATGAGAGTGTGTCAAATTATAATTATAGTAATCTTATTTTTTTGAAAACTTAATTTATATACTTATACTATTTAATTTATACTATCAAGATTTAATCTTAAGGCCACAAAAGATTATAGTAGAGCAACTCTAAATAGTTATTGATCTTTAATCTTTATTTTATTAAGTAATCACAGAAATTTTTTTAATACTTATTTTTAGATGCCTATTGTAATTTTGAGAAATTTTATCTCATTCAGCATTTTAAATTTTATTTCAAAGCCTCCATTATAATACGCATTTTTAATTTCTGTACAAAAACTTGATTCTAATCATGATTTTCTTTTATTTAATCGACAGTGTTTACGTCTTTTTGATGTTAGACTATTAAAAAATGAGTTAAATAACTATTTTAAAGCAATTTCCAGCGGATCTCATTGCATTAAGATTTCAAAACTCTTCACTTAAGGGCGAATCTTTTCAAGCAAAGATCAAAAGTAAAGCTTCCCTTTTTAACCCTTTACTCGAAACGAAACTCAAAAAATCCATACCTCTCCAAAAATGCTAAAAAGTTGCAATGAAAACAACTCCGCTAACGCGCCAAGCATAGCAACCCCTGCTTCGAGATTTCTTCCCCTCACCATTAAAAAAAGTTCCTTGCGCTGAACGGGTTGCCGATAACCGGAAGCAATTCTAGCCGTTGGGTTTCTTGACGCAGTGAAGGAAAAAAAACATTACTTGCAGAGAGAAAATATGCCGAAGAGCATTCATATTTCAGGTTGCTGCTCTTTTTCAGATTTGGGGGCTTCCACTATGTGCTTATCACAAGCTTCACTTCAATAAAGCTTCCCTGGAACGACACTATTGGTGCGCTGGTCGTAGAAAAAAAAAAGAAAATGTAAATGTGCCCTGCACATCGTCAAATGTGAGAAGGGTGATGAATAACAATTGCAAGCGGAATAGCTTCTACAATGTTAACGAAAGTTTCGAAAATTAATAAATATTCCATAGGCTGAACATATTTTCCACTTGATACCATTTTTTAGACGAATAAATCAAGCGGTTTAGTGGAAATGAGCGAAAAGGGAAAAAACCGAATGCTATATGTATATATACACAGCAACAAATGCTGAAATATGTAAAATTTGAATAGCAGGATTGAACTAGAGATCCTAAGGCTGAGTCTAACGTTTCTTTTTTTTATTCAGAAAAACAGATCAGGTGTGAATGGAGTCTGTATTAATCCAGTTGCATTAATCAAAAACTTGTGTATTTCAATTAAAGAATACGTAGTTTGAGAAATAGTTACGGCTTGTTTGAGTCAAGCGGATTATTTTTAAGTCTAATTTTGAGTTTAAAAATTTATTTTTGTCAGCACTGATGAGTATTTTTTTAAATTTGAAAATTAATTTATTTAGTATTTTTTCTCTTCAACTAGATAAAATATTTTTTTAAAAAATCGAGTTTTCTGAAATTTATTAAACAGCAGTTTTTTTAACCTCACTTTAAATAGAGTATTTATAAGCTTGTTATTTTCGGCACATTTCAGCACATACGTTTCTGTTTTTTGCATGCTTAAGTTTGCACTACAAATTTATAATCACACTAACATATTAACTTTAAGTATAATAATAATAAAGAGTATGATCCCCGGGAACATGAAATGAAATCAAAGGTAGGATATACACTTGTATAACGTTAATTATAAATTTATATAATCATTTTGTGTGGATTAAAAAGTTGTTTTTAAATAAAATAATTTTTTTGAAACCTTAGAATGTTTATTTTATTTTATCAGTTATTTCCGTTTCTTTACGCTTAAGAAATCACATATATGTTTATAAATATTTAAAAACATCCCAAAATAATGAAATCAAGTTATTATTTTTTCAAATTATACATACATTACATAAAACAAAAAATGAAACTAAATAAAGGATTTCATCAAATAATTATATAAAATCTATTTGTTTGATTGTGAAAGTCTAAGAACTAAAGCAGATGAGCATTCAAAAGGGGATTCCGATAGATCACTTTAAAGTTTGAAGTTACTCAGTTTGGATTTGATAATTACTTCACTTCGTTTATTTTAAATACTTGAGCAGAAATGAAGTTTATTTTTTATTGTAAAATATTTAAAACAAAATACGTTGTCTCAGATTTTTTTTTTGCGAGATATTTTTAGATAAGGAACAATGGGCAATTACTTTTTTCTGAATGCTATGCCATCACTTGCATTCAATTTTTAAAAAAGTAATTGAGTTTAATTCTGTCGATTTTTTTTTTTTTTTGAAAGAGGGAAACCGCAATTCCTAATTCTGATAGAAATTTACTAGAAATCCTAATTCCTATCAGCACTTAATTTAATGAAAAATTTCGAGGGAATTTCGAAAAAAAAAAAATCAGAATATGGTTAGTTTAAAATTCTGTAGTATTGATTAGTAATTCTTCCAAAGACCCTAATGAAAAGAATTCGGATTCAAACACGCGATTTGATTCAAACTTCGCTGGTCACGAAGATTGCTTATCACTAAGATACCGACGCCCTGATATTTTAAAAGTACTAAGCAGAAAAAATAAATTTAAGTCTTACATTCTGTGTAAATTTGAAAATAAAAATAACTAGAAAATTAAAGAATATGTACATGTGTTAGTAAAAAAAAAGAAAGTTCAATGTATTGGCAACTGTACACAGAACAAGAAGCATGAAACTTCTGCAGGATTGTTGTTTGGAGAAAATATCTAAAGAAATAAGAGAGATGTGGCTTATCTGGAATTACTCTTACCCCAAAATATATCTTTGAATTTAAAAATAAAATAAATTAGAAGATTTAATTTTAAATAAAATTACTTATGCATGATGCACACAAATTCGGCTTATTTTTTTGAAAAACACAAATTGTTTCGAAATTTTGTTGTATCAAAAGAAATATATCATATATAAAGAAAACAAAAATATTAAATAATCTTTTTTATTGATATAAAGGTTAAACAATTTGAATGAAAACTTGCTGTTTATGTAAAAACTCAGATCATTGCTATCCAAATAGTATAAAATTCATAAGTATTCAAAATTCATAGTCTTAAAAATGTTTTCAATAATTTTAGCACATTTTTAAATACATGTACATTTTCGGAAATCAAACTTTCAAAAGAATTTTTTAAGGAAATTTGCCTTAAATTTTTTCAAGAAAGAATGGATTAAATTAAGTTTAATTCATTAATTTTTAAAATAAAATTTAGAAAATTTAAAACATTTATAGAGTTTTCAGACCTTGATCATTTTAAAAGATATGATATACGATTCTATCAAAATACATGGTTCCATGTTTATCATGGCAATAAAATTGGGTGATAGATAGTGGATTAGATAATATATTGTAAGGATTAACTTTTGAAAATAAGATGAAATAGAATTAGAAAGTATGCAAAACTTATCTATATATATATATATTTGTCTCTTATGAGATATAAAAACTCTCCTTCCATAACAAGCAATATCTTTCTTTTCTAAAATACTTTCAAAGAATCAAATGACAAATACTGGTAAAGCTAACTCATCTATAATCTAAAATATAATTATTATCATTAATAATAATAATAATAATAATAATAATAGGGAAATACCGTAGTGTCACGTTCTATCTACATTTTCATGCTGAGATATTATTCTTCATGAGATTATCTTTTCCAAAGAAAACTTTCAAGAGATTATTGAGACAATGATCTTTTTTCCTCAAATCGATTGTATTAGTCTTTCTGTCAAAAGATCAAAGGTGGAAGAGGTCTCATATTACCAAGTAGGGAATAAATACAATCATTATCCTGATTAGCTTAATGGATATTCATTTGCTTTGGGAATTTTTGGAAACACATTTAATATCTTTTTCAAAAATAATTACTTATAAGTCCTTTTAGTCCACAAAAAAATGAAATGCAGATAGTTTCTGTAGCTTGTTTCTACATTATAAGTATAAAAGTAATATATTTTGATTATTTTCCCATTTATAGAACATAAAGGGCTTAGAGTGCTCTTTATGAACGAAGCTTTTTATAGAGAAAAACAAAACATTGCGCATTTTCAAAATAAATTGAGGTATTTTGAATACAGTATAAATTTATTCAAAAGTTTTTTTTTTTAAATTTTTGCTTTGAAATTTTTATCATTGTACGATTTTGCGCATGTGTGTATCGTTCAATGACCAAATCTAGCTTTTATGTTTGGTGTTAATTTGCTTACTTATTCTTCACAAAATGTTTGCGTGATTTTTTGATTAGTGAGGAACAAAAAGTATTGAATTTCAAACGTATTGATTGAGAAAAAAAATATTTTTTAAAATCATTGTTTAGTTAAAATGAAATGAATAATATAATGATGCTTATTGCTGAGTAACATTTTAGAAAAGGAGAGAGAAAAACTGGATGATATTTAAAAAACTGAGTATGAAACAAATTTATTTTTACCTTACAACTTTAATAGTAGTAAATCAAATCATTTTGAATTTGTAATTTATTTCAGCCTTTTATAATAGCATGATCTAATACTTATTTTTCATTCATGAACAAAATTTTCTATCGATTCAATCTACTTTCTTATATCTTGTACAGTATACTTAAATCAAACTCTGTATTAAAAGTTGTAGCAAAAGTTTATTTCAGTAACATTTGTAAGTAAACAAAAACAAATATTCCTATTACGCCCTAACGATCTGAAATTAAATCTTTATTTACCAAAACTTATAATTTAAATCTTAAATATTACCAAAACAACATTTTAAATGGTAATGCTCAGAAATTTCTAAACGTTTAATATTAATTCTGGATTGAAACTTTGTAGAATATCCACAGTAAAACGTAATTCATGTGCTTCATTTTCCTACAGAATGAAAACAAAATTCCTGTTTTTGAACTATACCGTAAATAAAAATGTTCCTTTTTCCCCCCAAGAAGCCCTACAAATTCTGCATTATTTTAGAAATACATTATCATATTCCATGTTATACTTCAAAGAAAACATTCACATTGATCAATTCGAATTCTTAATGGCTTTAAAATAAAGAAGGGGAATAAAAGGTTCAATTTCATCAATTAGTTTTTAAAAATTCTGTTCGCATATATATTAACAACTGTAAAACGGTGATTTTGTAGGCGTTCACATCTTAATCTTTTGAATTCATCTTAATGGAATTTATTTCAACATAATCCAAATATACTTCCCTTTTCAAATTTTCTCTATTCTCCTTTATTCTTTTATTCTTATCAAATATCAATAAATTTCTATTCACTTTAAAATAATGACATGTAAACAGTTTTGTTTTCAGTTTTTTTTTTATTTATATAAAGAGTGCACTGTTTATTAGGTAAAACATTTATTCTATTTGATAAAGAATTACGAAAAATTTAGAATGAGCTCTCTTGAGTAAGAAACAAACAATTGTTTTTATTTTACAAACGTACATTATTCTCAGAAAACAGTTTATCAAATATATGTATTTAAATAAGTACTTTAAGATCACAATGGATAAATCAGGAAAAAGACACAAAGAACAGAATCATGAAACCTTTCAGTAAATCACAAAGGAAATAAAATTAGGTCCACTAGACTTCATCATTCTCAAATGCACAATGCTTCGAAATTTTAATTTATTTTTTACTTTTTAAAAAGTATTAAAAACTCTTTCCAAATGAAAGTGCAACATTTTTATTATCTCATGGAATATATTTTATACTGTGATGAATTTAATAATTTTATAGTGTTTTCTTAGCATACACTGATAATACTTGAATAATTAGCGGAATATTATCTATTGGGCAACTAAAATTTCACTGTGATTATCCCTCCCACAAAAAAGTAAAAAATAAATGACATGATTGCTTCTATCACATTAGCTTCTAATTCTATATTTAATATTAATGCTACACACACACAAACATATATATATATACAGAAAGAAATATTTTTGATTCGAAACCCTAAAAAATATTAAAAAATAGAAAATAAATAAATGTAATTTACAAAATTAAGTGAAAATTATGCATAAAAATGTAGAACTTTAATTTTTCATAAGCTAGCCAGCTTATTGAGTAAGGTGTTTTTTGTTATTTTTATTTTAAAATCGAAAAGTTATAAGAGTGAAAACTTTTCTTAGACTGTGATGTTTGAAATAAATTTTAATCTGCAATTCTTTTGAATGACATTTCAAACAATACAATTGTTTCCACAGGTTCTGTATCAGTGTAAATATCAAGCACAGTTTTACCTAAAATTATTATGGAAAATAAGTTTTTGTACGATCCTCATTACTACATATTCTAATTAAAACAAAAAGCTGGTAGTAGAACTGTTGGTTCCCACATATTTAAATCATTCTTAAATTTATAATTGAAATATGTGCATCTTTTTTTCTTTTTCTTTGACTTCAAAATATTTGGATGGTCATTTTATTAGTTTGCATATTTTCCTTTTGTCGCTTATTTTCTTTACACTACGCTTAATCAGAGAGACTATATCTCTAATTTCAACTATGAAATTATCTCAATTGACAATATTTAAAAAGAGGTAATGCGCATTTCATTCATACCTCTGACCCTGACTATATGCCCTAAATTTTGAATTTTTTCACTTTAGTGACTTTTTATAGTGTGATAAAAAATCACTCCTATCTTGATCATTGAAAGGTTTTCTATTAATTTCATGATTCTGGAGTATTTCACGAATTTTTGAAAACAATCTATCTTAAATTTGTTTTTGTTTTTTGATCATTGAACTTTACTTATCAACCAAGTTTCCTTCAATCAGAAAAAATTAGTGATGCAATTGACATTTGAACATTTGAACTCGTAGATTCTGTGTCACCTATCATTCATTTGTGACAGTTTATTTGTGAACTTCGATACTGCTTCTGTGAACTGAACATTTATTTATTAAGTGCTTCCTTTAGTCACACAAAAACATGTTTATGTAATTGACATTTAAACTGGCAGATTCCGTTCTATTATTTATCATGCATTCTTCTTTGAGATTTTATTTGAACTTCGATACTACTTATTAAGACTGTTTCAAATATTTCGCAATTTTAATTTAATTTTTATACTTCTAATCACTTTATTAAAATTTCAAATGCTTCTTCCGATATGCTATCATGCTTAGTATTTCAAAAATTGTCATAAACCTGGCTTTGAATTAATAAACTATTCTTGTAAAATGGTATTTCTTGTTAAAGCATCCATTTTGCTGTATAAAATACTCCGTTTTCCCCTGTGACAAATTTTCTTAGCTGAGATATGTGCATTTCTTGACACCTATATATATTTTGATACCACGATTATCTCTATCGGTATAAGTTCGTTCCTTTTTTGAAAATTTTTGCCACATTTTTATTCAATTTTATTCTTGTTTCTTAGAATTCTTATTGGATTTATAAGCGACCAAAATTTCTAGCGAATGTGTTTTGTACTTTTATCCATTGATTCATTGTTTCAATGTTTTTTCTTTAATGTGTTTGAATTTTAGCTATTAATAAATCACTTTATTGTAACTACAAATTTTAATAATCTTAAAAATTATAAGTTACTAAAATTTAGAAAATAGTAAAATATATTAGGTTTAATGAATCTTTTTAAGCGACAACTCCATTGATAAAGTCACGAGCATTGCAGCACACATATTTCAAATACTCTTTCAAATTTCTCAAAATAGAATTTTATGTAAAAAAGATACTTCACATACTTGTCATTC
The DNA here is from genome assembly GCA_019973975.1 of Trichonephila clavata. Lineage (NCBI taxonomy): Eukaryota > Metazoa > Arthropoda > Arachnida > Araneae > Nephilidae > Trichonephila > Trichonephila clavata. The sequence continues at coordinate 261,486 of BMAO01031901.1, read as the reverse complement.
CAATTAAAGAACGTATCTAATAGTTCGTTTTACTATAGGAAATTCATGAATTGATAAATTGTCATTGCGTGTTTTGGAAAATCAACAAGGGAAACAAATCAACAGCAGATATTTCAAGAACATTAGTTATATAAACACTTGCCAATTTTTCCCCCTTCGGCTTTCTTACAGAAAATTAAATTAACTTTTTAAAAATAATATCCTTAGGTTTGTATTCTGTAGTTACTTTGAGATTTCTAACTGAAAAAAGGGTTATACATTATTAGATTCATCTAGACTAAAAACATTTTAAGGAATTAAAAAATTTTCATAAATTTTTACGTGACTTTTGCAGTTTTTCTTTAAATCCAGATCTTCTTTTTAAAGAGGATGTTGAAACTACTATATTTCCACCTTTGGTCTATTCAACTTACACTTTACACAATTAACAAGGTAGGATAGATCTAAAATTCATTGAGATACATTTTTTAAATAGAAAGATCTCGATTTACACATACATCATAAAAAAATATGTACCATGAGGAAATATTTTGGTCTATCATGAAAGATTGTTTACCAAAAGGAACAAGATTCCAGAAAATTTATATCTTTTTAAGTATTTTTTTTATGGCCATTAAAAACACTTTAAAATACCATCACAAATATGTAAAAACACTTTTAAAAAAATAAATGTGCTTTCTTTTTCCCTTAATTGTGTTGTTTTTGATCTGAATAATTATTTATCATTTTCATTAATAGGCGTATGAACTTTTAAATGATAATTTCAAAAACTGGATTTAAAAAAATATTTCTGTCTTTCATTTGAAAAATAAGTTAAGAACATTTTAAGAATCTTCCAATTATTTTCAAAATAATTTGTATCAACAAAAGAAAAAGTAAAAAGTTAATTATTTTTGAATCTCATACCAATAAGAAAAATAATTTAAAGGAAAATGGCATGTTTGTTCCGTCTTCGAAATGGATCGAAACTAAAATTGTTAAATATTGAGTGATAAACAATTAAGAGTTTATATGCATATAATTATTGCTAACCTATTTTCATTCTTAGAAAACACCAAAACTCATTACGGTAATTTGCGTTGGGTTCTCACAAATAGTGTAAACTTGTTTCTAAAGTTGTTAATTGAAGTTAGGTCCTAAAGAAGGGTCAATCTTCATTGAAAATTTTAAAAGATAGAAGTGAAGTGTTTTTAAACCATAAATTGGTTATATACACTAAATACGAATTATATATTCTTTTTTTTTTAGTTGAATTCATGTTTTAAATGGGTAAATATCTGATTTGTCAAATCCAAACATTTTACGTACCTTTTAGAATAAATTTTTCCCATTCGTTACAGATTCTTTTTTTTTTTTTTTTTTTGAAAAACCAAAACAGATTTTAGAGTTGCTTAAAACCTAATCATCAAAGTTTATATTTTTTATTACAAAGAATACCACTTTTTTTTCGAATTACCAAAGAGAAAATTATCTGAAGTCCCACGAGGCAATATTAAAAAAAATAACTGTATAAGAAGCATTTGCTTTTAAAGAATTGAAATAGATATCGAATCACACACACACAAAAGTAAGAATTATTTATTATAGTTTTTATCTCAATTACAACAGTGATCGATGATTCTTTTATGATAAATTTATCCCAGAATTCAATCTTTTTTTATTCAATACTGGTTTTTTTAACTACAAACTATTGCTTTTGTTCTTTGAGATTGAATTTCTCAGATCTACTAAAGATTGATTTTGACATAAGAACCATGAATTAAAACATACTTCCGAAAAAAAAATTACACTTTCCTGCAAAATTAACTGTCCGCCTATTTATTTGAAGATCTTCCAGGCATAACAAATGTCTACATCCCCCAACCCAGTTTTATTTTTTCCAGCCTTTTTCTAAATTAAAATTTTCGTATCACTAAATTTGACTAAGAAGGCTCAAGAAAATCGATCTGCGATGCTCTTCTCTTTTACGATTGAACCACTAGATCGGAAAGATCTTTGAAGCGGTTCAAAAAGACCTCAACACCTAGTGAACAGCGGGTCAGTTAATTACCATACTCCTCAAGAAACTGTAGATCGTTCATATTGAGGTAAATAGAAGCGATTGTAAGGACAGAGATTGAGAAAGAGAGAAATAAAAAAATTGAGAGGAGGGAGCAACCCGTTCACTCTTGGAATAAGGCATCGGCGCGGTTAAAGTTCAATAACTTCTCTTCGCAAATCACTTGTTATCTGAAGAAAGAGGTGAACCTATCTCACCGGCTGTTTTCTGTGGTTGAACTGCCAGCTGCCAAGGTCGCGTTACATCCTCAACCTCAGAGATGTGTTTCCATTACCCGAAGAAAACACTTGGCTTCTCCAATTGGGCAATTAAGCTATCGAATCGGAGGATGACAAGGCGCGCAAGAATGGGTCTCCATTGTGTCAACAAATAATTAAAACCCAATTGAAACAAAGAGATCGGGTAGATCGGCAAGTAGATAGGAAACGACGTGGTCGATTGGATCTCTCAAGACTTCTCGCGCGCCGCGTGCTATCGGAAGTGATTAGCGCAAGATGAGCATGCGATAAGGGTGCTGCTTTGTGTTGTTTGGGGGATTGTATTCAGAGACAACAGCAAAGAACGAGTAAAAAATTGTTAGTATCTTAATTGTCTATTAGGTAGAAAATAAAATAAAAAAACTGCAGTTATTAAGTAAATAAAAATGTTTTCTATTCGTTAGTTGTAAGAGTTACAAGTATGTGAAAAACAAAATATTTTTTAAAGAGGTTATTCCTCTCACTCTTGTACAGATTTTCTTTTTCTCATAACTTTTCAAAATTCGTCTATCTTAATTGTGTCTCATGATTTTAAGATTAGATAAAAAGCTCTTGATTTAAAAAAAAAATCGAAGAATTTTTTTTTTTTTTTAATAAAAATATTTTGACTAAAGTAATACTTTACTTTTTGTTCCAAATTAGCAGTAAATTTTCGCTTTCATTTAAAAATAATCTTTTGTTTTTAATAAAAATTAATGCAATGGAATGCAAAATACATGTTCAGCCAAACTGTAAATCTATAACGATATACGCGAAGCGTTATATATTTTAGTAAGCATTGATCACTGTAATACTGTATTAACATTTATATAGAAGAAAAAGATAATTAATGAAAAAATATCTCGTTAGTATATAATAAACTTTTATATGGAAAGGAAGATTAATATCTGCTTTATTTAAATACTATAACAAGCGAAGGCTTGAATTGAAAACTATTACAATAATTATGAAAAACACATTATACAGCTATATAATTTTTTTAATCATAAAATTAAAGAGATCTCCACAACTGAAACCAGTTTGAGGAACTGATATTAACTAATATGAATAAACGTGTGAAATGGTAGATTATTCATAGTCTAAGTATTATCCATATGATTATATTGCATAAATTATTCATATAATTACTATTCATATAATTATATTATAATATATAGGGGCATTATTATTTATAAAATATTCAACTAGAGTGCAACAATCTATGCATTTAGATTCAAATAAGTTGGTTCTAGTGTTTGTTGATCAATAAATCGCAACTCAAGTATAATTTAAGAAACTTACTTAACATTTACATACTTCTCAAAAAAGGATAGATTTTACTAATTTCTTTCTAAGGTATAATAAATAAATTTTAATAATTTCTGTATGCTGTTTTCCACGAAGTTTTCCCCTCTTTCTCTTCATTTTTCAAAATGATAAAGACATCGCTCTGCTTGAAGCTCAGTGACTAAGCCTTTCTCTTAATCAAATAAGCAATATGTTATGATATATTATTCAGTTCTCATTTGGTTATAAAAATTAGATTAAAAATGTTAAGTTTTAATATTTGTTTTAAATGTATTTTTAATCATGTATTATAAGTCTCTTTGGTGTAAATTCAAGATGTAGCAACATCTTAAAGTTAAATACAGTAATACCTCGACTTATGCTACCCCGTTTTACGCGAACCCAGAATTACGCGTTTCAAATCGCGTCCATTGCCTTTTGTTTGAGCGTGTGTCCTTTTGTCCCCTTTCTTTCATCTCTGAAACTCAGGCTGAATCAGTACTAGAGCCGGATGAAGTTGGTAAAGTGATTGAATATTTTTTCGTTCAAGAACTTCTGGATCCCATCACTCACGAGCTGACATTGATGACCTTATAGAAATGCATGAACTAGAGCAAGACATTGAAGAACTTGAGTATTTAGACCCCAGTTCAATCAGATCAAATGATGGTTGGGTAGTTGACAGAAGGTCTCAGTTTAATTTAAAAAGGATTGCGAATCTTAGAAGACATAGACTCCAACGAAGAGCGTATTTTTTCAACAAAGCAAGGAATGAAAAATTATTAACATGCTACGAGGAAATTTTGCGCGGAAAAAACCTTTGAGCCGCAAGACGAGTAAGTTAAACTTTATGAAACCTTTTATATAAAATAACTTCAATTTGCAATTTTGTATTAGTGTTATGTAAGATTTTATTACGCATTTTTTTTTTCTAAATTAGTATTTTCTTTCGTCTCTGGTACCAACTAAAAATAGTTTACATGTATTTATATGCAAAATTATACCCCGACTTACGCGAATTCGACTAACGCGGTTATCCCCCCTCCCCATTTATAGTCCCACCTATCACATAAGTTTGAGGTATTATTGTACTTGATATCTCTCTGCTATTTAAAGATTTAAAGTTAGCTTCTTTAACCCAAATAGAATTTTGATTCCTTATTATCAAGGCTCCATATACGATTGTGTAAATTGTGACAAGCACAACGCAATACATCAAAAGATAAGGGGGTCTTTTTAGATAATCACCTTTAATTTTGGAAAACTGAAGATTTAAAGACAAGAATTACATAAAGATTATTTTCAAGTTGTATGTTCTGTAACAAATTTCTCAAGCACTAACCTATTTTATTTTAAGTTGAATGCTACCACTTGAAACTGTGGCAAATATGTATATATATTCCAGACCTTGCATAAAATACTATCAATACCCACATTTAAAAAAAGGAAAACCTTTTGAACGTTAAAGACATGGTACGATTTAAGCAAAAATTTGTAATTTAAGAATTTTCAAAATTTTTTTGGTTGCCTCCTATGTGTGTATACTATTTTAAACAGATTTTGTGCTCAAAATTTCATAAAAATTTCCATTTAATTTTTTAAGGAAAAAACTTAAAATTTCTGAATTGATTTTAAAATGCCACTCCTCCTACAAAAGTTTACATACACGCATGAAATTTGATTTACAAGTACGTCAAACTACGCATAGCAAAAAATTTTGTGGGATTTGCGATAACATGATTGATATTTGTACAATGCTTCTTTTTATGAATGTTTATTGAAAATTCCTTGAAAAATTTACAAACTTTGAGTTCAATTATTTATAAAAAAATAAGTATTGTTTTGATTCCAAAATACATACCAACTTTTGTTACATGTACTATTAGCAATAGATAAAAAGAATCAAAGCATTAGGTACAATAGAAAAAAAGCCTTAGCATTTTAAATGAAGACAAACTAGTTATTTTATATTTCCGAGATAAGTAAGTTTAAAGTTTTGATTTTTCATAGGGATGTGAATAAAAACAAACGTAAAAGCTACCATAATTCTGTGTTTTTTAAGATTAGAGCTTCCAAATTTTGTCAGGTTATAAAAAAGTATATAAAAATAGTTTAAGCTAAAAAAATTAAATCTGTTTTTTTTTTTTTTACCGATTTTTGTCAATTGAATCGTACTGTGCTGTTCCTTTCATATTTTTCAAGGCCAAAAATCTGGCTAACAGGCCAAAATTCTTGACCAGTTCCGAATGCTATATCTGCAAGAATAAATATTCCTCCCCCTTTGAGCATATTTTGAGTTTTGAATTAACTCTTAACAATTGCATCTCATTCACATATTTTTGTTTATATATTCAGTTCAGTTTTCACTTACGAAAATTTATTTCATGTAGCTCTCATGTTCCCTCAAAATTGATATTTTTCATCCTAAAATATATATACTGATTTTCATCGATAAAAATTTCTGTACTCAATTCATTTCTTATTGAATACTTTTAAATTTACGAAGGTGACTCACTTAAATATCGATTTCTGACCTATTCGATTGGAATTGTGTTTACAAGTTAAGAAGATCCACGAGTCATTAAATGCTTAATGTTGTGAATTTAGCACGGAAAAAGCACGAACCTGTTATGTCTACAGGTTCCTGCCAGTTTGTCCAAGAGAACAAAAAAATGGACGTTGTTTTTAGATTCCTATAATAAATGAAGATGAATATGTTTTGTTTACAGGTTAATTGTGAGAAAAACGCATTGATGTATGCCTGTTTCAAGTATGAGTCATTTTAAAACGTGAGAATCTTACTGGTAGATTGTTTACACGATCTATTACAACAACAACTATTCTTTTAAAAGAACTGGTAATGTTGTGTGAATGCTTTTTTTAAAAATAGTTTTGGTTTCTCTAAACTTAGCAGTGATTTATCTTTTTCGCTTCTTTTTACATGCATTCTTGCACAATTATTCACCTTCTTGATCACCTTCTTCTCTCGAGGGCAGAGTTGTACTTGTAATTAGTGAAATAAGGTGAGTGAATATTTAGACCAGGGGTCAGCAACCTCTTAGTGGTGACATGCCAAATCAATCTACCCAAATGATTCATCGTGCCCCACAGTAGGATATTTTTGAAACCATTCGATTTCCGTAGTAATCCATGAAAAATTAGAGAATAGTGATCAATAATTTAGATTTATAGTATTATTATATATTAATTTTGCATCATTTAAAGATGTTTATTAACATAAAAATAAACAGCATAAAATATAACTATTACTTCAACAAAAATAAAGCGTTTAAAATTGTACTTATATTATGTATTTTTTAACATATTGATTAAAATAAAAGAAATAGATAACGTTAGATATAATTATTTCTCTTCATTGCTGTTAAATAAATAGATAACTAAACATTTTAATGCGAACCTAGTGCTTGCACCATCCTACTTTCATATAGCAAACTCGAAAGTATAACGTGTGAATTTCAATTTGACACGATTCTGAGCATTCAATAGTTAAAAAATTTCTTTGAGGACTTGAAATTTTTGTCATATGAAGAAAGATTTTTTACTTTGATATGTAGAACCAAAAGCGGAAAGCAGAGTACATGCAATTTTCTCTCTTCAAACAACTGAATCTCTCCAGCAATGACATTTATAATTTACAAAATTGCTGTAAATTTATATTTAGAGTTATCTTTCAGATTTTTTCGTAATTCTGTAAATGTTCTTAATTCTGAAGATGTTTGTCAAATAAGATTCATTACAAATTTGTCAACTTCCACCCACTCAAAAATTGACAAATTTGTAGAGTAATGCAGAGTGCCGCTGAGAATTGTACCGCGTGCCATAGGTTGCCGATCCCAGATTTAGATATATTATTAATCAGACTGCGTAAAATTTTTCCAATATGGCAGATATTAATACATTTAAAATACAGACCATTAAATTTATTTTTGTAAAAAAAAAAAAAAATTGTAATGTTATACAGTCGGACCCCAATTTAACAAGTTCCCTGAGACCGAATATTTTATTCGTTGATTAGGGGTTTTTCGTAACATCGAATTCTAGAAAAATGCAATTATTTTGCACTTACCTTTTTGAAACTCTGTAATAAGCAATTACACAAATAATATCCATAGTTAGAAATGACACATTTTTTATTCAACAGCTAAAAATACTATTAGCAAATTATTACGCACCAGCTAATTGGAAATTTTAAAATAATGACTAATAGATGTTTCACGGTCTTTTTGATTCCTGTCTCGAAAGAGTTATTTTTCGACTTTATGCAGAGAAGAAAATACTGTGTCATTTACATCCTGCTGCATGAGATATGTTTTCACAGTTTCTAGACAATGTGGAGCATCAGGTATTGTAACAGTTTTGATTGAAGTTTCATATCAACCTCTGCATCAGAACCACTATCCATTTCTATATCAGAATCACTATCCACAGGCTCCGACAAATCAACAAACTTCTTTCAAGAAAGAGAGCAAGTGGGAAAAAACTCTTAAGGTATCCTCTGCGTTTTGCAGTGACTTCAAATAAGAAAATAATTTTATGTTCTATTTAAAAAAAAAAACTCATGTGATATGTTACTCTCTTAACTAATTTGCACATGTAAAGTCTAATAGGGGGCTGCACCCTTTCTTGTCAAAATTTGCTCTTTACAAAAAGTCTTTCTGTTCCGTACAAAACGCACACGTCATTTGAAAAGAAATTTAATTTTTTTTTATAATTCAAACTAATAAAAAAAATATGTCGCTGTTGAAATAATTTGTTAATTCGAGGTTTTTTATTCGTTAAATAGGGTTTTTTACCTTCATTGCAGTAGGGAGAAAATAAATTGCTAAATTCGTTAAGTAGGGGTTCGGAAAATCAGGGTTCAATTGTATTTAAATATGTTAAAAATATTATTTTTAGTGTTGATAAATTCAAATTAGCACTTGAAATCTTATCCAATTAAATAACACTGGTTCATCCTGTGATACGTTTATTTGCTAGTAATCAATTTTTTAAAGAAATGTAATTTTGAATAACTTTTTCCTGGATATTTTTTCTTTTCTCAGTTTCTTTCGGCATATTTTAACTTGTTGTAGATTATTGCTAAAAATGTCTTAACAACAGATATTAAATGTAAAAGCCTTAGTTCACACAAAGTAAGATATTAGAAGAACTTTAAATCTCAATCAAACTTAATAGAAGAAGAACAAACGCTGAAAGTCATTTATATCATATTTGAAAACAAATTCATAAAATTGCGTATGAATTTATGTCACTAACTTTTAAAGCTGTAAAAATAAAATAACTAATAGTAATATAATTTACATTTATATATCGAATTAAAATAATTTATCAGAATACACTGAAATTTATTATTTTCACGGGTATAAAAGCAAGTATTTTGCATATTTTTAAGAAATACATATATATTTTTGAAAAATATAAACGTCAATGAAACCATTTTAAAATTTACTAAGTAGACAAGTCACTACAATATCGAAGCTTTCACAAATAAATACTTGTTTTAAAATAATTTTTGCGTTTAAATTATATATAAATATATTATTATAGCTCTCTTTTTAATTATCTTTAAAATATCAAGATTAAAGAAAAATGGATGATTTATAATAAGGTATTATTTTTCATCAACAAATTACTACAGCTTCTTTTTGTATATCTGTCTTTTATTAATTATCTAGTTTCATCACATACCATTTCTTTCTAAGTTTTGGCTTTATGTAACAGCAATGTTGAGAAAATAAAAAAAACGGTTAAATTATTTAAATTAAGATTTGAGTTCATTCAAAATAAATTGTAAAGTTTTTCAAAATGGGAAAATTTTTCGTGTACTTTTAAATAAAAGAATTTTAAAAAAAAGATTTATTGTATTTAACTAAGAATTGTGAGATATGATGTCGGGATGTCTTAAGAATTGAAATTTTAAGCAGTTTGCATTAAAGCTTTATTATAATGCTCTGAAAGGGAAATGTGTTTTAATTCTTGTATCTTTATAAGTATCCTTACAACTTAAAAACACAATAAAAAATTTTTAATTTAAACTGGATTTTCGCATTAAGATTTTTATCAAATATTTTTTCAGCAACTATTCAAAAGAAAATGTGCCATCTTTTTTATCATCACATTGTTATTAAATCGCAATTTGTTTTTTAAAAAAAGATCAATTGCATTTTAGGAACCAAAAGTTAATGTTTTTGTAGCAGCATTTTTTTAAAATTCAAAAGTTAATCTAAATTACATTTATTAGATAAAATGTAATGCCCACACACAAATACATCTGATAATATAGTATAAGGATTCATAAAAGAATTACGCATTAACTCGTGTGATCTAAAATTTAGAAATTATAATTTTCTCGTAAATTTCCTAGAAGCTTATAAAAACATTTAGTAGCTCTGTGCAGTGTATATTTAATTTAAAAATAAAAAATCTATTTTATATACTTTAATGGTATGTAATTTTTTTTTCTTAAGCCAACATTCTATGTTTATAAATACTTTTTAATTTTTAGTTCGTAGAAAGTTACTATAAAATATTATAACTTATTCTCGCCTTTTGTTACTCCACTTAAAATTTTATTTTGCATTCTTTACGTATTATTTTAAGATTAGATATTAAATTTTAAAATATATTTTAGTTAATTTTGAAAAAGCTTTCCTGGAATTCTTTTTAAAAATTAATGGAACAAATAGGAATTTGATTTCATTGTTCTAAGTTTTTGATATTGGGCTTTTCCCTCTCGTTTAATGTTGTGGAATAGTAACTTATGTTAGTTGATTTAAAATTCGATATTGATAAATATTTACAGTTAACCTGCGACATCTCTCATAGTCATTCTCGTCCTTTCAAATAAAAATGTATTAATTGTTGATTTTATAATAGTTTGGAAGGAAAAATGCTTACATCAATCATCTTTTTGCAGCATTAAAACTTTTACTTTTATCTTATAAATAAGTCCATTAGAAATTCTTAATGTATGTTTTTTAAATTTATTTTGCTGTGAAAATCCATATATAACATCAGAAATATAACTTATCCTTAAGAAAATCATAAAAATTAGTTTTACTGAATATATTTTGATTGCTGCAGTCTCATGAAAATTTATTAGAAGAATTTTCAAAATAAATGATTGCATATTAAATATGACCCTAAAAGAATTGCAATTTAAAATTTCATGTATTTAATTCTGTAAGCAGTTTTATATAAACTCACATTTAAAATAATTTTATATCTTAAATTTTAATATAATTTGTTTCCACTGACTTTTGCTTTTTTGCTATTCATTAATTTGTTATTATTAATATTTCTTAGTTAAATAAATACCACTAAATCAAAATAAATACATATAAAGTGAGAAACTCTTATTAATAGTAAAATTAGACAAAAAAATTGCTGTTAGAGACAAATTTCCTTTTAGGTTTCAACGAAAATCTTTTTAATTTATTCATAGAAAATGTATTTATAACCTGCGTCTTTGAATTGCTTAACTATTCTAAATATTAAGAAAAGCTACACAAGCCGCGTGGTTAATAACTAATAATGTTTTTCTTATACATTCTGAAAATTTGGTTCATGCATACTAACAACTTATTTAAAATAAAGCATGTCTATTATTATTCAGCATGTCTGTTTTAACCATCCTTACTAATACAGAAATTTTTTTATATAATTAATAGTCTGATTCGTTTAACGATATAAAATTACAATTTTGTTTTGAATAAAATTAGGTACACATAATATAATTTGTAGTCTAATCTGGTGGCTCGAAAATTATGATCATGAATTAGACCGTGGTTTTAACTATGAAACACCTTTTTTTTCTGCTGATCAAAGAAATACCACAAACTTTCACAGATTATTTTTTCTTGATTTACTGTCTGCATATTTAAATTGTAACCTGTAGATAAAAACGTACCACAAAAAATGGGAAAAGTACATGATACGAATGAGAGATGACAATATAGTTCGGTAAGAAAAAAAAAACAAGGATTATTTTCTGAAATTTTACATACTAAAAATAATTTTTTATCTAGTCTGGAGTTCTAGACAAACCTTGATTCAAATATTACGGTTTTAAAAGAATGTTTTAACTAATTTATTTAACTCATAAAAACGCTAATGTATTCTTTGAAATAACTATCAACATTCTTAGAATTATATTAACATGGAAAATGAAGACCAAAATTATTTTTATAAAAGTAAGCACACAGACTAACTACTTTATACTTATATAATTTAACTACTTTATACTTATATTCTTTTCTTCTGATTGTTGGCATAAAAAAATTCTGAAAACTTATATTGTCGTAAACAACAATAGAAATTCTTCTGAGAGATGTTTGTTAGATTCATTATAAGTTAATTACAATTTTTAAGAAAAACTAACTTTCTTTTCAATTTTGTACACCTATTTTATCATTTAAATTTTTTTTAAATTATAAATAAGCTCATAATTAACTGAAATGTGTGTGTGTGTGTGTGTAAAAAAGCAGACCTTATATGACAAAATTTTTAATTGTGATTACAATAAGCTTTGTCTGTATTCGCAATCAATTTCCAACGATGTTGCTTTATTAGATTTACTTATAAAAACAGCTTTTGATTTCCTTTTCATCATTTGAATTTCATCATCAATAATTTCAGATAAAAAACTGTTCAAAATTCCTCCGGAAAGTTTTTCTCTTTCTTATATTACAATCGACAAGTTCCGGGATATATTTATATCAAAAAGACCAATGTTAAATGAATGAAATGATTAGTCACAAGAAATTTATACGGAAACTAATTGTATAGAATTTTTAAGAAATTTTTCAAGATTAAAGTTCATATACTTACAAATATTCTTGAAACTCATTTGATAAAAATTTAACATTTTTTAAAAAAAATATGTTCTCAGCGTCTTTCAGAAATTTATATTAAATAAAATAATTTCTAAGCAAAAAATTTTATTGTACATATTTATATAAAGCATTGTGAGAATCTTGTTATTTTAAAACTTACAGCGTTTATATATACTAAGACTCTAAAATATAGAAACAGAAAGGATGATTGTATTTTAAATGTGCTGAATAACATTTTCTTTTATGGAAACTATGATGAAGAAAAAGTTGACGCAACGCTTATAGAAACATAGTAACTATGCCTATAAATATAAACATTATGACATATCAAAGAGCACGAAAAAGTTATTTTATAATGTGAGTAATTATCAAAATATAGAATTTTTCAATTTGAAATGATGTTTAAATATATTAGTGAATTTAGAATTACAATAATTTATTTTTCTAAAACTAAGTATTTCCCAAGCTTCTTAGTTTCGATTCAGTAATATTACAATAAGTGATTTAAAAAAATATTATAAAAAGGCTGTTTATTTTCGAAATATTATTTTTAAATGTAGTGAACTGTATTTTTCAGTATCAGGTGGGTATTCTTCTTCTTTTTTTCTTTCTTCCTCTTATTTCTTTTTTCCCCAGTCTTGCAATGCTAAAGAATTCAAGATACAATCTACAGTATTAACATAAGCTGAAAGAAGTGTTTTCACGCCATCTATTTCAAATTTTGTATAATTTGTGTGATATATGTTTTGTATGTTTTTATAATGCTCAATAAAATTCATCTATTTTGAGTCTTAGTCATATTCTTTTAAAATAAGTCAAAATGTGACTTCAGCCTTTAACTATGAGTCCCGTTTATCATTCCTTTTATTATTTTTCAGAGCAGCATGCTGGAAAAACAGACTATTAGTTGACTTTATGATATAAGTGGTTTTATTTTTTTTTTTCTACAAGACTTGCTAACTCCTATCTTTCTCAGCGTTTTTTATCTACTATAGCAAAACTTTTGTCTTCAGAAATTTAAATAAATAAGTAGTAAAAAAATCTTCAGATATTTACTGGATTCAAATATTATAGCAACAAGAAATTATACTTTCATGCTGTTTTTTTAATGCTTTCTTTTGTTGAGTATTCGATTATTTTTAAAGAGATATTTGAAAAAGAAATCAGCCTCCATTACTTTTTTCCAAACATTTATTTTATTACATTTAAAAAAAACTTGATTTATATACGAATTCTGCGAATCGCCTCTGCAGTTTTGAATTCCAGTCGTTAGGTTTGGGATTTGTGAAGTATCAGATAAAATCGATGCTCAATCGTTATAATTTAAGATAAAAAAATTTTAAAAGTGCATTTCATTCAATCTTATTTCTTAATGATCGAAAGAAAATATAGATTTTTTTATCTCTTTCAAATTAAATGTAAAAATGCATTGAAATAAAAATAAAAAATTATGGAACAATAATGACTCATTTGCTTGTATTGATTTTTAGTTTACTATCAATGAACTTTACATTATAAGATCATATAGCGGAAGTTTAGAAAACTGTTTATCTAGCGTATTTTTGTATTATGAAGTATTTTGAAGAAGTATTCTTCTGACCTTAGCTGAAGCTTTTTTTTTCCATGTCAGACATTAAAAAAATAAATGTTTTGATTCATTGAATTCATTTGATGTATTGAATTTGAGCCGATGCTCTCATAGTCAAGTTCACAACCAAAATGTGTCCTTTTAAGATAAATAAGTTTCCAATTGACAAGATGTAACTCATTTGTCATGAATAACAAATATTACCGAAGTGTTCTTGAAATAAAATGATAAATGGATTTTCTTCAAAATTCCATATAGTTATAATGACCCCAAAAGTGAATCATTATTTTTTTAGCATATTTCACAATATAAAATCAGTTTATCTGGTTTTGAAACCATCTATTGGAGTTGACACTCGGACTTTTGTCTAGTTTTTTTTTTTTTTTGAAATCCTCTTAAGTCTAAAACTTGACTCGTCTCATTTGTTAAATTAGTTATCTCATGGACTTGCTTTGTACTACTCCTTGAAATCTGATCTACAAGCTAGTTTGATCTTCTTTTCTTTGTTGATTTTTCTCTAATATCTTGTTCATTGCTTGTGTATTTCCACTGCTTATTTACGTTGGATTCTTTCGGGTAAGTTTCACTTATACTACTACTAATAGTAACTTAAACTACTTTAAGATTCATCTTCAGAGTTGTTAATTAGATTGCTTAGAAACTGAATATAATACGGCAATATGGAAGTAAAAAGACTAGTACATATAATCAGAAATTAAATTTAGTAGTACATTTAAGTAAATAGAAATTTTTAGTCTTCTGAATTTTGGTAAGGTGTGCACACACACATATGAAGCTATTCTTCAAAATGAATACTTAAAAAATCTTACGACTCTTCCCTAATTTGATGTACTTGAGTGCTTCCAATGCACTAATGATTTTCATTTGAAGTGAAAAAGAAAAATGATGGTAAAGAAGACAACTTACTTTTTAAAAAAATCAAAACAAATGTTGTCCCTTTTGATGCGAATACTCAATTCATCTTTTTCATGCACATTCTAATATGTTTAGATAAGATTTAGATCCTTTCCTCGTATATAAAAATCTTTTTCACTAAAATACAAAATGAAAAAAAAAATACAGCCCAATGCTGGGAAAAATATTAAATGGAAAATAATTTTCATTTTGTCTTTAAACATCTTAATGAACTTTTCCGATTATTCTCAGGATCGAAGAGTTCATTTACCTCCTGGCAAAACACCCGGTAAAATGCAAAGGAATCCATTTTTTTGTTTTTTTTTGTTTTTTGTTTGTTTTTTTTACTCACCTTTTTAAAACAAGTATCTATTTACATGGGAAATCATTATTATGCTATATCATTGAACAATGCCTCTTCAAAATTAATAAAACACCAGCATTCTAAAACTCTATATGGTGGAATTATGTCAATGTACTTTAGGAGTGTAAAGTCTTCTGGTATCACTTGTTCATTTTTATCGAAGAGAATGCAAGTTCGATAACCTCAGTCGTGACAGAAAAAAAAGTTTTTTCTCATTTTCTTCCCCTTTTTTCAACCCCCTTTCACCAAAAAAATAAATGGAATAATGTACTGTAGAAAGTTGGGAAGAGGGATGCAAAAAAATCCTTCGCTATGCGCCGCATTGCTACAGTGGGAAATGTTATTGAACCCTTTTCTCCCTTAAACCCCCTCATCGGAGCACAGGTAAGTTTTTGTGCGAACCGGTTATTACCCTTTACCTTATCGAATCTAACGGAAGTTGCGTCCCATCGCTTCTTTTTCTTTGCAACCCCCTTACGTAAAGATCCTTCTATGGGGGAAAGTGTCTTGGAAGCAAGTTTTTACTTTCCCACCATCCTTATGGTGTTTTCTTTGTGCTATTCATTTTGGAGGTAGTCTTTGCAAAAGAAGTGGTCTTTTTTCCTTCATTTTTTTGTAATCTGCTTTTTAGCCTTAACATTGGTATAGCAAGATTCTCAAACTTCAGTCAGTTTTACCAGCGAGAAAATTCTCCTCCCCACTTTTTCAAAAGTTTATTGCCTTTGGAGCTCTAAGAGTGAACTATATATTTGAACTTACTGTTTTGAATAGGAACTTTAAAAAAAATTTATCTCAAAGTCTGCAATAATCATTGATACAATCTGCTAAATATATAACAAATTCAAGTTTTGTATGCCGTATTTCAATTGAAAGTTAAATTCCTGTAATGAAATTAAGCTAAATTTGCTTCATTGTCATAATTTTATGTATTTTAAAAACAGAACTGGGGAAAAAAATAATTATTTATCAAGTGCCTTCCCATTGACCATTATGTCATTAGGCAAGGGAAAAAATAAAATACGTGATGTATTTCTGCATTACTTTTCAACAATTTTTTCTTGGTTGTGAATCCTAGAAATATATTTCTGTAAGAATAAACGCATTCGGAAGATCCCCCCCCCCATCTTGAAGTGGTTAATATATACATATTACAAAAGACGTAATTTTTGTTTTCTTTCCTGTTGGCCTTAAATACTGATACAGTTGAATGACAAATTCTGTAGTCTGTTTTATATCATGAAAATGCATCTCCTTTTTTTCCAAAATATCATTACCTTCAAAGTATGAAATATTTTGAGCTCACAGACCGATATTTTTACTTTATTTCAAAACTTCATAGCCTTTATGAGCTAAGTATACAAAGTTTTAATATTTATATATGTTCCATTCAACATCCAAACAAGGTTTTGAATGTAAGATTGAATAAAAAAAAATCACAGCTTTGAAGATTTAAAATTTCATCTTTCCGTTTACTTATAAATTTTGATATAAATCAAAACTACACATGGATATTTCTTCTTGTTATAAATGGGACAAATAACTGAATTTACTAGATTACAGGTGTCAGTCATTTTGTTGCCAATTATGATTTAATTGGGAAAGAAAGTTAGTGGATTAAAAAAATCTATAGTCATTTTATTTATGTATTTTTGTCAGTTGATATATGCGTCCTTATCGTAAGTTAACTGTGAAGTGGAAATTGTGAATTAAACATTTTTCATGATACAGTGCATTCATTCTGCCATGATCTCGGCACTCCTTATTCTTATGTCACTCCTATGTGAAAGCAAAATAAGCTTGCTTTTTTTTTAATAAACAGAAGAAGCTGTAAAAAGGTGAACTAGTTACCGACCATAAGATTTAATTTACTATATCTTTCTTTTAAATAAAGCACTTCGAGTGAAATTTTCTGATATATTTCTGCTTTGCATGTTTGCTTTTAAAAGTATTTAATGCACTAAAGAAATATTCAGTTATTTGCTTTCTTTAATCAGTGGTAAGGACCTAAGCTTATGTTTTCTTTGTCATTTGGTTGACACGTATAAAATGTGTGTGTTGTGAAAGTTCATATTTAAATACATTGCTTTTCGTTCGAGAAAACAATATGGATCTTTTATCAGGACCCATTAAATTTTAAATATGTGCATAGTGTTTTACGTTGAGGAAAAATTTGCTGTACCAAATATAAATGGATTAGCTTTGAATTTCCTCTGAAAAATACTTCAGAAGTGGCAACTGTCATTTTTTGCTTTAAATTTTTCGTCCATTTGAACTGAGAATGGAAGAGCATTTGTATGCTCTTAAACCAATTATGATGATGAAATAAAATTCCTTGAAAATGTTTCATACATTTAATCATCTTTCTATAATTACAATGAGAGATTCTTAAGCAAAAGGAATTTTAAACATTGCCACATACTTTAAAACCACTTTATTTTCACAGAAATCTAATTATCGATATTGACAGGGATAAAAGCCACTCAGAGGATTGTTCGAGATTAACACTCATATTATCTGTAATTGAAATCTTCAACCAAAAAAGGAGCTGTTTTAAAATAAATAAGCCAATTTTCAGTATTCAGTAAATTTCTTTCGAATTTATTTGTTTTAAGTTTACCTCAGATTTCGCTTATTACAGCTCTAATGGTTGAATTCAGTTTATAAGATTTCTCCAGTTAAATTTTACGTAAATGTGATATCTTTTTCTCACAAAGGCAGCACTTTGAATTAAGTTTCGTTTTAAGGTAATGCATACATTTATACTCAATTGATTAACTTTAAGAACAAAATATATAGATTATATTTTAATTTCGTAGCTTATAAATTACACAATCAACTTCTATTTTAAGACGAATGAACTTTTTTTCTATTTTATGAGTAATAATAGTACTTTTAATAGCTTAAAATATACATTTAAATACTAGATCTTATTAATTAGTTCCAAAGTTCAAAGTCGTGTTTTGGAAAGGAGATTATATTAAAATCGGCAGAAATAAATTTCTTTTGAATTTATCTTGCTATTTTATTTCAATGTTTTACATATTAACATTTTATGAAAACTATACTCTTTTAACTAAAGAGGTAAATATTTTCAAAATGTTACATTTAGTCCGTATAGGCTTTATTTAAAAAAAAAATACAGTATAGTTTGAAAATGTATTAAATCTGCTAAAGTGATTAACTCAATAGAAAATAAAGCAACACAAAATTTTAAAACACTTTCTACTTCAAAGCTTTATCACTCCACTATTTTCCTTTTTGAACTTGGACTGCTAATGGACTAATAATCATTCGATTTTTTTTAATCTTGTGTGAATAATATTCCTCTTCTCTTATATTTATGATTGAAGTTCCTGTGAATATTGAATTAAAACTTTTAACTTATAAGCCGCGAAATGATTTTGATTTGTTTTCTTACTCTTTCCTGCATATTTTTTTTCAAAAGTTTGCTAATTTGTAAATATTTTAAATAGTGATATCGTCAATTATAGATTTTTGTTTCTTTCTGGAAAAACGAAGTATTTATTAAAGTTGTAACATAATAACCGAATGATTAATGGAAATTTCTGCGAAATGAAATATTTTGCCACTGAGCATTTAATGCCTTTCTAAATGTAATATGCAAAATAAAGCTATTGCAGAGTTAATAGATATTTGTTGATTTTTATTTTTACTTATTTCCATTTAGTGCCATCTGACAAAGCAAGCTTTTATTATTTTCCACGGGGAAATTTCTTTTTAATATCTTTATTAAAATGCATCAAAATTAACGTTATTTTTATTAAAATATAACAAAACTCGGTATAAAATAAGGCGTCTTAAAGTTAAAGTCATTGCGATGATGTGTGATTGTTAATTATTTACTTATAATTCTACAAGGGAATTTTCATTAACATTTTTTTATTTTGCGAAAAATGAACATTTTATTTATTTCTAGTATGTAAATGAGAAAATATGCTGTATATATATTTCAACTAGTGCATAATTCTAATTTTTTATTACTAATGATAAATGAAACACAGTTATTAAGAAATTTTTTTATTAATCTTACAAAGAAACTATTATAGTTCTGCAGAGTCAAATATTATTGAATTTTTAAGTTTATGTGGCAGCTAAGAATATAAAATTTTGATAAGTATAGAAATCTTTTAGCAATGTTCTGAAATAATAAATAGATTTCATTTGAACTTCATTTCAAAGGGATGTAAATATTTAAAAAAATTTAATAATATGAAATAAATTTTTACAGACATATACTTAATGCTGCTTAATAAAATGAGTTGAGGTTATAACCTACACTTTTTCTCACTGAGATAAAATCTATACAGTGCATATTTTTCACAAAATATTATGGAGTATATTTACTTGGAATTGCTGTGTGTTCAGTTTAGATACGTCGAATAAACTTTCTAGAAAATCTTCCATATATGCTCACACCAGATTTTGAAAAAGTAGCTTAAAAAACAAAATTGACGAAGTAGCTTGAATTTATTGGATTCTAATAAGTATTGTATTGATTTGATTAAAAACACGTCTGTTAAAAATGTTTTAAACTATTGAAAAGAAGAATATTGAGTCTCTAAAATTCATCTGGATTCAAAAGATAAAAACAAATTGAGTGAAAAACCATTTATTCGTACTGTGCTTGGATAATGACATATTTGAGGAAAATTATTTCTGAACATCATATTTAAAAAAGTGTTTTCAACTAATCATCTTAATACTGCAGTGAAGTTTCTAGTATCTTAAAACTTTTTTTTTCTTGTTGCATTGGTTTCGGGGGAGGGATCTTTTTTGTTTTTATTTAAATGCATGGCTTCTATAGAACGGTTTTTTAAAAAATCCTCTAATAGTTATAAAGATTTTACTTTAAGAAATCTTGCATTTTCTGATCGTTGCAAACTAAAATAAAGCTTTAAAAAGGGTAATAGTTTTAACTAACATAATAAAAAAATTAGAACTTCTTTGCTTTGAGAAAAAGCACAAAACGAGAAGAGTCAAGTACGATAGTCTAGACCAGGGAGCTTTAAACTTTTTCAACTCATGGAGCTCCTAGAACTTGAAGATGCTTTCGTGGAAGCCCTAGAACTAGAAAGTGTTTTCATAGAACCCCATTCCATACACAAACTTCGAAAAATGTTTCTCAAAATAATATTTAAAGTAGATCAACATGCTAAAGGCATTTTATGTAAAGGCAATTAAAAAAATATTGCATTTATTATTAAAAATTCTAATCAAATTTCTTTAATATAATTTACTCATTAATAATATTAATTTGTGACTCAAGTGCTATACATGCATGTGATCCTATTCATTTATTATATTTTGTAACTGGAATATGTGCTGTGCCTTTTTCCCACAAATGTCAGCCTAGATCAATTGAGATTAAATGCCAATGCATTACATATATTCTGAGTTTAATTTGTTTTTATACTTTGTTATTGGAGCCACTTACGTTGAGAAAAATAGTTTTTACTTACACGCAATGTTCTGAATGGCTTTAAAATGTTTATAGCTGTGTGAGAAATCCCTTGTATTTTATATAAATTTGCAACCTAAAATTTAGAATCTGTGCTTGCTTAAATTTAGATTTTAACATCGAATCTATTGATATGTTGATAAGTTGTTTCCTCTCCTTCATTAAAGGTGTTTTTTCCACGAATGCAAAAAGGTAGATTTTTCATCAGAAATCAATTTAGTTTTGCAAGATATTGTACTAACTAATGAGTATAAAATTATCTCTTGGAACCGGAGATGGTAAACAATAGAATATTCACAATCTAATAGGAAGTCTATGTATAAAAATAAAAACGTTTCAATATTCTTTTACTATATTATAATAATATTTTAAAAAGTGTTGCAAAATAAAGTTAT
The DNA here is from genome assembly GCA_019973975.1 of Trichonephila clavata. Taxonomy (NCBI): domain Eukaryota; kingdom Metazoa; phylum Arthropoda; class Arachnida; order Araneae; family Nephilidae; genus Trichonephila; species Trichonephila clavata. Next base: position 240,308 of record BMAO01031901.1, on the reverse strand, counting down.
ATATAAATAAAATTTTCTGTTTTAAGGAATAGGGAGGGGGGGGGGAGATGAGCTTTAGATACTTGTAACTATATAAACTTCATAGAGAACGTGAATCCACTTTGCATACATAATTATTTCTTCTCGATTTTTTTTATTGAGATTCGTGGAACCCCTGGGTATGCTTTGTGGAACCCCAGGGTTTCTTGGAACGCAGTTTGAAGTCCTCTGGTCTAGACAAATGCAACAAAAAATAGATTGAGTGAGAAAACTATTTCATTGCATTTTCAACTTAAAAATAAGGAATTACTTTAATCTTTATTTCATTAAAACGTTTTTTGTGTTACTCGTATATATATATATATATATAATTTTTCAATCACCGAGATTTATACTTTGATCTAATTATGTTTTAAACATTAAAACATCATGAATATATAACATCATTATAAACACTGTATTAATGTATTTAAGTTTTTTTATTAATTTAAAATTTGCGTTTTTTGACCGTAAATTTTTAAAATTTTCAAATCCCAACATTGGTTTTCCTTTAATTTCTCTTTTATTAATATTTTAATGCTATAATTCTATTTTAATGCTTCAAGTTATGGTTCCCTGGCGAATGAAATAACTTCAGTAAATATTAGAAAAACAAATCTAAGATATCTTGAATCATTTACTTTCACAAATTTGTCTAAGTGATGATGCATAGTAAATAATTAAAGAAGCACAGAATTTATAACTTCAAAATCATGCAACCTTATACTTTCTCTTCACTGAGCTCAATAATTTAACTAAGCTGAGAATTAAATTTGATAATATTCTTCCAAATTAACACCGTTTTAAAATGTTTTAGGAGGTTATGTTTTTTTTTTTTTTTGTTGTTATTATTATACATGAAAATCGAGAAAGGAGAAATCTTTTGTCAAAAAGAAGAAGGAGTACATATATAGTACACACAATTATTATATTTTTCTACATAATTTCTCTCTCCTCTATATATTTAATGACTTTTTATTTTAAATAAACCCTCAAAATTTTCAATAAATAATTCGGAACAGTATCTTGACCTCATACCAACATTCCTTTCATAGTATCTTGTTTCTCTATTTCTTTAATATTTTGGCAGAAAATTTTGTTCTACTCTTTTCTTATTTAATCACTTAAAGAATTTCTGAAATAAATTCTAAATTGGAATTTGGATATTATTTTTTTCTCTTTTACTCTCCTTGATCGTTTTAAGTTTGAAGAGTCTCTGGAATAAATTCGGAATAGGAGTTTTAAAATGAAACTTTTTTTTACTCTCCATGATCATTTAAAGTTTTTAATTTCTATTGATATATATTTTCAAGTGATACTGTTTTATCACTGGTTTTAAAAGCAACTATTTTCTAACTGGCTAACTTATTTACACCATTTGTTTCATAGATATTCAACATTGTTTAATGAAATGTCTTCACAGTCAGTTTAAGCTGTTCATTTGACCACAATAACCAAATTTCATTATATTACCTGAAATATGATTTTTATGTTATTTTTAATTATTTGTCTTCTGAAATCTAGCAAAAATAACCCTTTAAAAAGATTTTTCGTTACAAACTTTAGTTGCCAAAGCTAATTTATTTTAACACGCTTGATTATCAATATTTTATTTATTATTTCATGTCCTTTTTATTCTTTTGAATTATTATTTGATAAAATCTGAGCTAAAAAATAATCATTCTCACCACCTTCAAGTTCATTGCATATACATATAAATATATATATTTTTTATTTTGAAAACTATTACATTTTTTCGTATTGTTATTATTATAAAAATTATATAATTGGAGAAATATTTATTATTAGAAATAAGCTCTATGTTGAAGTACTAGTGACCTATTCGATTTAAAACATGAATTCACGAATACTAAATGTCTATTCAGATAATATAAAAAAGGTAAAATTATAAAAATTTAATTCTGTATGAATTTTTTTAAAGAATAGTATGTTTATTATATTATAAATAAGAATATTATGAATATGACATATTATGAATAAGAATATTATGAATATGATATATTATGAATAAGAATATTATGAATAAGAATATTATGAATATAATATATTATGAATATAATATATTATGAATATGATATATTATGAATATGATATATTATGAATAAGAATATTATGAATATGATATATTATGGATAAGAATATTATGAATATGATATATTATGGATAAGAATATTATGAATATGATATATTATGGATAAGAATATTATGAATATGATATATTATGAATAAGAAATATATTTAAATTATACAAAGGATTACATTATATTATATTATACATAAAAAATATATTACATTATATATAATATAATATAATGAACTTATGTTATATGCAGCGAACATTTATAATTCTTATAAGCACGATATTTATCCAAATTTTCTTCAGGTTTTTAAAAGAATTTTAGGAAAAATTTTATATACAAATAGAACTTAGAGTAGATGCCAGTATTTAGAAACTGGTATCTTTTCTTTAAAGGATTGTCCAAAGTCCTTTATTATCAAAAGTTTGTAAGATCTTTATCCTACGTTTTATTACAAAGCATTCAATATTTCTTTCAAGGGATTCCTGTAAATCAAATTTTTACACCATTTTCTCGTTGGTTTTTATATCACTTCCATTCACATTCACTGTATTTCGAACTGATCTTTATGAACTTCAGTTGTTAATAAAATTTTAAAAGTGATATGAGGCGCATATGCGCCTTATTCTTAATAAAGTATTATTGAAGGAAATTATATGATTTTAAATGAAAAAAGTATTCTTAGTAAAAATATAAGAACAGCATATGTATTATATGAAGAGTTTTATCATCTCAGCTGCTATATTTTTTAGTGCCATAGAATATAGATTTCATAAAATAGGTATAACAAAGAACTATTACTTATAATATAATGCGTAGGTTTGAAATCTCCATATTTCATAAATAAAACTCAAAAACTGGGCATATATTTCATTTTTCAGAAAAATTTAAATCACCAGGTCCTTTTGTGAAAAGTCAACCAAGGACTGGAGAAAGGAACCAAGAAAAATAAAATTTCCTATTTACTACTTTAAAATCATCATTATTTATAAGAAATATTTTTCTTAAGAAGAAATAAGACTTGACAAAACAGTCTGCTAGTAAACTTGCCTAGTCGTAGCAAAGACTTTTTTAGACTTATAATTTTCACAGAAATGTAGTCCTCACCTCTTACCTTAGAGTACGACGTTAGTAAAAATCAAATCAAATCAAATTCATGGAAATATGTACTTGAATACACTCAAAGTATATGAAAGTTTTTTCTGCAATTAATGATTATTCTCCATTGTAAGATTAAATTTAAAAAATATAGATTATTGTGGGTTAAAATTGTTAATAAATTATTTAGTGATTGGAAATTCAACTCATGCCAATAGAAAGGAATAATTATTTTTCACCGTAGTATGAGCGCATATGAGATTAACATAAAATAAAAAGTTAATTCAGAAAAAGGAATGTTTCAAAATTTTTAGAACGTTTAAGATGCGTGGTATATCACTCCGAAGACATTGTAACGTAAAAATTTTTTAATGCTTTAATGTAAAATGATTTGATTTTTTTATCTTTAATGTGCGACATTTTTTTTATGCAGATATCTTCTTTAGTATATATACTGTAAGTAACTATAGGTACTAAAATGATCCTTATAAAATTTTTAAAGGGGTGAAAGTAAAGGAAAATGAGCAATAAATTTACTATAATACAGTTTCACTTTTTAAAAAATTTCTATCACGATCTTAAATATTTAATTCTAAGACTTATAATTCATAGTCAGTCTTTGTTTCGATAGAACATAAATTTTAAGTCTTCTACTGCATTAATTTGTGTTCTATATACATTAACATTTGAACATATTGTTATAAATTAGATTTTGTGAAAAAAAAATAGTGAGCGAGAAGTTTCTATATATAATTGCGTTTAAATTTCACTATTTTACTAAAATCATTACGACTATGTTTTTCTCTCCTTTTTTTTACTGTTGAATCTATCTTTGTTTTGCATATAAGATATTTAATTAATCTAGAGTTTAGCATTTTAATTCATAATAATAGCAGCATTTTTAATGGCAGTACTGCTAGTCTTACGATCTACTTACTACTTACTACTTTACGATTAAAAGATCAAAGGCAATTATTTTTTTCTTGTTAGAGTGATTTTAACTCTCTTACAAACTTTTTATCAGTTAGAGGAACCAAAGAGTAATATTAAAATAGTGCTTAAGAGTATTTATTTTACTGACTTAAATAGAGTTCTGAAAAAAATTGCGTTTCAAATCTCTTTTCTTAAGAGAAAAAAAAATTCACCTTATAAAAAAATGCAATTGCATGTGGTCCATGTTTTTTTTGTGAAAAGAATTCTAAGGCACACACACTCACACAAACGCACACATCTTAGAATTCACATAAATAATTTATGATTAATTTATACTCTCTATCTTAAAAATAATTTAATTTTTTATTAACCAACTAAATTAACAATAAATTAGAAAAAACATAAATTTTCTCCTGTCATAGTCTAATTTTAAAGTATTTATGAACCATTATAACAAATACAGGTATTAGAAATGAAAGTTATCAAGTAATTCGAGGCAAGTTTCTCAGAGTGTCTCTTGGGGTAGAGGTCGAAAATATTTTCAGAAGTCCCTCTGGTGTGTGGTCCAACTGTTTTTGTTGTTGTTTGTTTTATATAGCTTGATTTAAAATGGGGGTAAATACATATTAATTCGATCTTTAATATTTAATAATGGGTTTTTCAAAGATTTCAACCTAGAATTTCGTCACAAGATACAACGACATATTCCACTTTTTTGGTAATGGAATTCTGTGATAAAACAAGCAATAATTTCCAAGCAACTTGATAAACACTGAAAAATTAGACAAAACGCAGATTTTTTAAAAAAAATTTGTTAAGAGTCTCTGTAACGCAATAAAATAAATAACCCTTTAAATATCAAAAGTTGTCTTGCAAGATAAGTAAGAATTATAGAGAATCTATGGGGTGGAGGTCAAAGACTTTTTCAGGAGTTCCTTCTGCATCCCACTCCCACTTTCTCTGATAGTTCACTTGGGTTGAAATCTTATATACCGCAATGTTTGGGATATTGTCTTCCCTTACCTTAAGGAGCTGGATAGGGTTCTCTTGGGGGGGTTTTTGACCTCCGCAGAGCACTGCTACCCCACCTGCCAGAGCTCGTGCGCTCTTCAACCCCAACCGTTTCCTGCTTCTAACCCTTTACATTTTTCCCCTATCGGAAAAAATATTCAAAGTTCATCGGTGGCTTTGAACTTTGCTCGAACTGCAAGAAAGTGAAAGTTCCGATGGCGTTCTTTGACTCTAGCGTCTTTTTTAACCCTATCTTGAGATGGCAATATTTCTGAAAGCGGCATATTTGATCTATATCATATAAATAAATGATGAAATATATAAAATGAAAGAACCAATCATTCTACAACATGCTGAATAGTTTTAAATTAGATTTTATTTCCGGATTGATGTGTGTGTAGGGTCAAAGAAACATATCATTAAATTTCCCGAAAAAGTTGTAGCTTCAGGCTAAATAATGCATAGTTTTTCTTTAGACTTAAATTTAATGATTTATTTTACAATGTAAAGTCAATTAAATTAAAAATAGTATAAAATATTTTCCCATCAGATTTCTTTTAGATTTAGAATTACTTTGTTAAATAAAATCATTTTAATAAAACAATTCAAATTTCTTGCTTAAGGGCACAACGTAAAGGTACTGCTATCCTCTTTCATTTTATTATTAAATTCATTCGACTATAATAATTATTCATAGCAAAAGAAACACTAACAATATAATTTTGAAAAACTTTAATTTTATCTTAAACAAAAATAAATATCCGTACTGAGTCAAAATAAAAAAAAATTTGTGGAACTGACTGGTCCAAAATTAAGGGACATTTTATAGTAAATAATATAGCATTCAGATGAACTTTTGGCAATTGGTTTAATATGCATTACTTTTTTTCGAATATTTTTAATACAAATATTTTTTTTCTTTTCCAGTTATTTAAAGCACCCAAAGAGAATTAGAAAGCATATATTTGACACATGATTTTCAGTTAAATTAAAATTTAGAAGAGAATGTACAGTCGTGTGACCAATGTAACATTTTAACCCCTCCCTCCCAAAAAATACTATATCGGCCATACACCATTGTATTGAAAAAAAAATTACTATCGCCTTAAATATTCTGATTTAAATTCTTTACATTGGTGTCGTTGAGCATATTATATCAAAATTGAAAATAAGGTTTATTCGAAGATTTATTTTAGGAAATAATCGCGAAAACAATAACAAATAGAGCGTCTGAATATAATGTTATCACCAAAGAATGGTCCTTAAAAAGTAAAAAATTTACCTGAATGACTATTATTTTAGAGGTTTAATGTATGCATGAAAATTATTTTTAAAAATATTATGTGCCTATTAATGTAAGTGATGGTTTTGTAACACATTTAAAATTTATTTGGAGTGAAGGATTCCTTTTTTTTACACCATATAATGAAATCCTGTGCTAAGATTTTAAGAAGTTAATATAATTATGTGAAATAAATATATTTAAGTTAGAAGAAAACTTATATGGAAGAAAATAAGAAAAATGCATAAAGATGGGGCGAAAAACCCTTCGAATTAATGAGAACTTAAATGATATTGACAAAACTAAGTCAAAAGTGGTAATTTCGGGAATGAGGAAAAACGCAAAGTCATTTTTCTCTCTATTTTACAAATATTTTTTAATATCTGAAAGTCTCCTTTCATAAACTGCAGATTTTTTTAGTTTTCCACTGCAATCAGGAAGACAGGAAAAAAATGGTTCAATATAATTTTAGTTTATTTGTGATTATTTTTATATACCACCAAACTAAGAAGTATTTAAACCAACAAAAACTAGAACCACCACCTCCTTTTTTAATTGGTAAATTTTTAAGTCTCAAGCAGTCGGATTCATAACGAATATAATTAAGGAAAACTTTTTTTAATAGAGTTTTTAATGGAAATTTCTACAATATGTGATGAAATGACTTTTGAGAGAGATTCACTCCTATCCGTATTCATATTGAAATTCTATTTCCTAAGTGTTAATTACCTTGTATATCTTTTCCCCCCTTCACTATCTTCAATTTATTTCACAAGAAGTACTATTATCAAGAGTATGAACAAATTTGCTTTGCAATTAGGTCATCTAAACGAGTTTTGCTTTTCGTGAAAATCCACTCTTGTGAAAATGATGACCTGTTCTGTTGCGAACAAAGACTAAAACTCACTTCCATCCCAGGTCATGAAAACAAATTGCAATTTCGAAGGGAGTGCCTCTAGACCTCTAGTAATCTCAGAAACCTCTGAAGAAGAAAAGAGAATGCCTTATGATGAGAGTTTATAGATTGTTTAATTTTTTTGTATTATTCATATACAAGAGCTTACTTTTTTCTTCTATAAAATAAATTAATGAATTCAGGTTATAATACAATGAAGAATGTAACACTAATTTCGTATTCGCTTTCAAAGATGTTAATCCTATCGGAAATTTAACAAATGAAATTCTTCCTCTAAAAACTTAAGTTACATTTGTGTGTGAAATGATAAAAAATTGGGAAGGCTTGTTTTCATCTTTTTTTCCCCTTGCTTTTGTAATGTATTTTGAATAAGCGAGGTATTAAACATTTAGGTCTTTTTTCCAATATTGTTTTGGATTTCAGAACCATTTTTATTTAAGGAAATAATCAAAGCATTTTATTCAGTATCACGTGATCTTTAAATAACTGTATGTACAGTTCGAGAAACATGCTTGAATATTTCAAATTATTAACTCATAATTTACGTACATTATGCTCAGATTTTTAAAGTTTGCTCTGATTTTCATATAATTACCTCATACAACTGAATGTTGTATTTAATACATTTTCTTCTTTAAAAAAAAAAACAAAAAAACATTAAAATAAATAGTTAAAAAACTTTTTTTAAAGTCTTTTGGGGATGCTTCTGCTCAATTAAAAAACTATTTTTTACACAAATAAAGTATATCGTGACTGGAATTCTACATAATTAATTATCATTAAATATAGAATTTTCTATATTGTGTAGAATTTTGTTATAAGTATAACAATATTCTGTTTCAGAAAAATTTTAAGTACTTCTTTACTTAAATTTAACTGAGAGTAGCGTTTTCTTTTGTGTCTCATTCTATCGCTATTTTATCATTCATAAAAGAAACATATATAGTAGAAGAATTTTAATTTTCTGAGTAAAATAATTAGTGCTGTTGTGTGTGTATTTCTCTCTCTCTCTCTCTCTCTCTATATATATATATGTACTAAAATATTACTTGCATTATATTTTACTTTCATTTAGATTAAATAATTCAAAGTGCATAAATTGTTTAGCAAAAATAAATAAATAAATATAATGCATTAAAGCAGTACATTTCTTTCAAGAAAAAGTGAATTATTTAAGCATTCGTGCAATATTTTTCACTCAATCTCAAGACTTATACTTTAAATAAATTTTCCAATAAATATGAATATCACACCGAAAATTATAATGTTAAAATAATTTATTTCGATTGAAAAAATAAAATCTTTCAGTTGCCGATATTTTTTAGAGCTTTTGAATTAGAGTGAAAATCTACCTCATTAATTCAAAAAACAAATTTTCAAAGAGATCATGTTTTCGTTAGGTTCATTTAAAATATTCAGAATTGAAGAGAGATTACCTCCCTATATAACATATAGCTTGACATGTCCTCTAAGATTAATATGAATTTGTAATTGAGCAATGATTTTACTTATAAAGTTGATAGAAAAAGGGGGGGGGGATGAATAGCTTTCCTTTCGAATAAAAATAATATTGCTGTTATCTAAAAGGGAGTCCGCATTTTGAACAGTTCTAAATAGCATAAAATAGAAAAACTTGTTAAAATTAATTCACTTCTTGGGGAAAGCTAAAGTTATTTGAAAATCCGTTCATAGTTTTTAGAAGCTTGAGTTAACTAAAATAAAACAAAAATATATGGATTAATTTTCAAAAATTAAGATTATTTTTAGAGAACCCGCTTATAATAAACTAAATTTGAAATTTAAACACATTTCAGGACAAGAAAATATTGTTTGTAATTTTAACGAAATAATCATTTAAGTATCCTTTATTTTTTTTTTCAACTTTTACAGCAAAAATAGAAGGGACGCTGTCATTTGTAAAGTATATTTAAATACCTTTGTAACTTGTATTTTGAAAAAATTTGAGGTCATAAAAAAAAATTCACAACTTTTTTTTAATTAACTGACATGTTTAAAACTATTTTATTTTATTTGAGTATTTATAGTTAAAAAATAGTAATAAGCAATGGTGATATATATAGTGCAACTTATATATATCACAGCACATTAACATTATGTTGACGGAAAAATGTGTATATTTATTATTTTATTTAGAATATTTTAACTTATATATATAATTTTCAAACATCCGTATCATGACCCAAAAATATCAAGTATTGTAAAATTAAAATAGAAATTTCAAAGTCTCATCTTCTATTTGAGATCTGTCCACATGTTAAGGGTTACGAAAAACAAATAATAATAACGCGCGCAGCTATATTATGTCATACAACAAAAAGGCGCGACTCGTTTCCAATCCAATTTTAATTGGTGTCATGCGAACAACGAAAACATCTTTTAGAGAAGCGTCAAAACAAAGCAGCGGAAAAGGCAAGTTCATCCCTCGTCGACTGTTGTATTTCTGAATGAGAGTATCCTTCTTACCACCGCTCAGCACCGCCACCATGCTCATTAACAAGAAGCCAAAGATTAATTTACGTGATTGGCTTAGGCGGCGTAAATTTTAATTTTCATCCTATTTGCAATGTTAAAAAGATGCAAATGAAAGCATCTCGTTAGCGAGGCTGCAAACGCAGCGCCCTCTAGGCAACGAGGCTAAGGAGCGGAACACAGAGAACCGCATCAGACGCACGAGGTTGCAGCTAGGATAGACAGCTATGTACGAAGCTCTACGACAATTCGCAACCGCTTCGGCTCCGTTCCCTCTCATTCCCTACATCATCTGTCGGTGGCACGATTGCGATGCTGCCTCATCGTGGAACTGGGTTCTCAACAAATGCTCTGATTTCAAAGACAAACTCTGGTGACGTCTTCTCAGTCGAGTTGGAATTTTCGTCGCTCGTCAGCTGATTTCGACACAGTGTCCGATTTGCTTCCACCCCCTCTCCCTGCTACCCAGATGTCAGACGGACAATGTGCTCGGCCGAGAACTACGATGGATGGGTTGCGACTCCTTCGACACACATCTGTCAAATGAGTAGACGACGAAATGACGAATCCTGTGTCTCATTATACGAAGTAGGGTTAGTGGAAAAACTTCTGCCCGACGGTTAATCAACATTGGTTTTTGTGTTGATCGTGCATGTGTATGTTGTCGTCTATTGAAAGTACATTTTGTGGTGTGTGTGTTTTGTTTTGATGCCGTCGGCATTATTTCGACATTTTCTCGATGATACTTAGATGGATCGGCCAGTGCGGGAGCTTATAGATTCTTGCACAGCTTCCAATTCATCTGACGCTTTATTGACAACTTCTAGTGGGGGACATTCCGGGACAAGCACTCCTCTATCGATAGGACGGCTTCTATCGAGAAATGCGAATGGGACAAGTGAGTACCAAACTGCACTGAACCCAAATCCACTTACATCACATTTATTTACACGAATTAGTATGAATAGCATACAAATATTCGATTATGCATGTAAAAAAAAATCCATAAATATGAGCTTCAAGAATTAGCTTTTATCTTATTTGTTGTATACATTAATGCACTTTATAAATGTTTAAATTTTATTCAACACTACTTCAATTTCCCTTATTTGTTGGCTTATTGAAAGAGTAAACTGCATTAAAAATTCATTCCTTCAAATTTAATATCAATTTTAATTATTGATATGAGAAGGAAATTTTTTACAATAAAATTGTGTATTTAAAAGCTATTTTTTATGTAATGAACTTATTCCAGTAAATAATGAAAGCAAATTTAAGAAAATGTAAAGCAGTCTACATCTTAGCATATCGAGAGGGATTATTTCAGTATTATGTGTAATTTTTGAAGTTAACTAAAATACGAATACATACTAGTATTGTTTCCATTCAGTTAGTAGAAATATGACATAATGCATTTGCTAATCCTGCTTTGAACATTTTGTATAGATTTATTGTTGCCTTGCTCGAGGTCGTTTCTCCTACACAAAATGACAAAATCTTATATTATGAGCTCAAAACTATCTTTTTGATTTTACTTAAAAAAGAATATGTTTTAAGATGTATAATGAATAAGATATATAACTCTTTATGATTAATTTTGTAAAAATTCTTCTATGTAAACAAAAGTGGCTTGAAAGTTGTGCAAAACAAATTTCTTTCGAACTTACATTTTATTTATTATTCATGCTGTATGTGATTAAGCTTGCATTCTGTATAAATTCAGTATAAAGCCCAGTGACAATTTTAGTCAAAATTACAACTAAATGGTCTTAAGCATTTGATTAACTTTTTGTTATACTGTAATATCAATTATAAATTATTCTTCAATTATTTAACTGTGCAGATTCCAGTTTTTTCTTACTCATTTTAAATTATCTTCTAATGTATTATTTTATTTTCTTCATTCTGTTAGGGAAAAATATTTCCTTCTGTATCTTATTTTTTGCTGTGCTTGTTGTGCTAAGAATTTATTTGCATGGTTTTTTAATTATCCAAATTTAGTGCATGCTTAGAATCTAAGAAAAATGTGTTTTAGTAATCATAGATTTTTTTTAAGTGTACTCCTTTAGCTCTATATAAGCTCTATATAATCTGAAATGCTTGCAAAAGAAACCATTTTTGAATTTTCATTTATGCTCACTGCGAGAGTCCTAATCAAGAATATTGGCATGTTATATGTGTAGAAAGTATTGTCAAAAGATAATAGTTCATATTAGCATTAATATGTAATAATTTTCTCACTAATATGTAATAACTATCAATTTTATGTTTTGAAAATTTTGTCTTAAAATATTTCTTATTTGTAATATTCTTATACGTAAGATTATTCATCTGTCTTCTATCTAAACACATCTTTATTTTATTAATATTTTTCGAATTTTATTTGTGTTATTTATTTGTAAAATCTAATTACTTAGTTATACATCCTAAGTTTTTTCTCTCAAGGATCCCTTTATTATTTGCTATTAACTATCTGCTAAATCATAGAAGTTTTTCCCCGAAGATCTTGAAATTTGCATGCAAACTTTCTTATAACCATTAACTGTTCAACAGTATAATGCATTGCTTATTTAATTTATATATGTATATATTGATCTTTTTCTAAATAGATTATGGAGAAATATATGAATAATCTAATGTTATGAAGTATTAGAGATAATTAATATTAAGCTTGACTGATATTTTCTACTGCATCAGAATTAGTGTGGTAGTTATATTGAACATTTATGTCTTCATACAAGTAATTAGAACACAACACAATACAGTTATTGTACTGTTAGTTTTATTTTATGTCTTTATGAATGCCACTCTTACTGTTTTAATTTTTTTACGTTCTAAGTTTTATGAATATTAAGACAAGTTTTTACGCTTTTCCATGTTTTCTTTCTCGGAGAATGTTTTGTTTAAATAAAAAACACTTCTTCAAATGCACGTCTGTTTTATTTAATTTTATTTTGTGTGTTTGTGGAATGCATGCATGCTTGTCGCTATATTAGCAAAATGTAAACAATTGTAGCACATGAAGATGTTAATTGTGGATTTTGTTGATGTACCTATTTAGTTTTAAATATTGAATGATAAGCATGCTTAATCTTTTTATTTCTTTCAAATTAATACACTTTTTTTTTATTATTGCTATTGAACTGCATTCAGATAGTTTAACTTCAATAGCTTTAAAATTTGAATGGGGTGCAGCTCAGGTATTTATCTTCGTTATTTGACTGAGGTTATTATTATGACATCCATCCCCAATAACCTTTGTGTAGCTTCAAAGTACAGAATTAATAAACAATCATTCTGCAACTTTTAGCATTATTCTTTTATTCTATTGAGAATAGTGGTTAATAGTTTTAAAAAATTACAAAATGTTTACTTACTGCAATTTAATTATAAAAATTGCATGATTCAATAGTTTTATTTATTGTTATTTGTTAGAACCATTTTTCAATAATCGTTCATTTATAAATTATGTAAAAATTTTAGCTTACAAACATATGTATAAATTAACGGTGGTGTTCACTAGAGGGGATTCCGACTCGCCCATAAGCTAAAAATTAAAAATCTTTTTGTCTAAAGATAATGCCACAGCACTTCTGCTTTTACTCTAAAATACTATCCCCTTCCCCTCACTGCCATAAAAGTAGTCTGTATATTACTACATCTCTATTACTACCACACTACTGCATTTTTAAATATCTCTAAGAATTTTATATTGTTTTTAAGGTAACTATGCAATGTTGTTTTCCCAAATTGATTATCTAGTTATTTTTCTCTATGGCATTTAAATTACATTCCAATACCTTGAGTTTCATTTTTTGATGTTATTTATATTGGGGTCATCTGTATTACAAGTTAGTCGAGTGTGTATTTTTACCATCTCCTGTGTAGTTAACGTATAGTACATTTTTCGCCTATTTAATTTTTAAATTTATTAAAATAACTCATTGGTGAAATAAACTTTAGAAACTATATTTGAATAAATTGTAGTTATACATGAAGAGTGTATTTGGTTCTGGTTGCATGAATGTTTAACGATAATAATTTTAAGATCAATTGAATGTTTTCTTTTCTTTCATATGCTTATGCACTCCAAACTAATTTGTTGTTGAGTTATGTAAGTAATTATACACACATTTAATATGTTTGTAATTATACTTGACTTTTAAAACAAAGTGTAATGATCTTTTCACTTCGGTGTGCCTCATCCCTACAATATCAAAATATTTCGTTGGTGCATATTTGAAGAACAAATACTTGCATATATAAATTTATTTGTTGTATTGAAATATGTATGTGATTATGAATAAGTTTGCATTATATTTATGCATTTATTGTGCTTTCAAGTTATAAATAATCTACAATTCTTCTATAACACGATCCCATTTTTGTCATGAATTTCAAAGTAGGGTTTTATTGCAGTATATCCTATATTTTGATTAACAATACCAGCAGGTATAATTTTACCATCTAATTTAAAAGTTGCTCATGAAATCGTTTTTATTTAGGTTATTCTGATTTAATTTTAAAAATTATGGACACTAAAAAACTAAGCTTATTCCAAATTTGAGTTTTTAAAAACAAAGCACATTATTTTGCTCTATTCAAATTTTTGTAGTGCTTAATGTTAGTATAATATCTTGTATTCTTAATTTGGTGTTAGTTAAATGTGTTAATGTGTTTGATGTTAATGTGTTAAATTTTTCTTCAAACCTGTAAATAATTATAGTTGCTCACAATTATAATTCCAATAATAATTACTCAAAAATTGTTCTGAAAAAAGCATAATTTTATGTTAATTGATACTTTTAAATATCATTTTAATATATATTTTCATTACGAATATGAGTGGTGCATCACTGTTTTTATCTGTACTCGCATAAGTACATTTTAATTCCATTAAAATTTTTAATTACTGAATTAAACATAGATTTTATTCTTAATGTAATTATTTTTTTAATTTAAAACATTTAATACTTTTAAAACTGTATAATTTTAGTTGTTTTAGATTTGAAATATATATATATTCTAGGGCTTTAAAATGTTAGTTTGCTGTTGTAGGCAGTGGGATACACAAGAGTGGGGTTTGGGGGCTCAATCCACCCCCCTCCTCCCAAGACAAGCAGATTTTTAATTTTTAGCATGGAGATTATGTCTATGTACAGTGCTGGTTTGTCCATTGAGCACTTGGGGCGGTGCCCAGGGTCCCCGAAGGGCCCGGATAAGCTGGATTTAACCAGATATTTTGGTTATAAATTTCGATCCTCCAGTGCTAAGGGGGCCTTCTGCCCCTAGGGCCCGAAATGAGCACCGTGTCTTTGTATTTTTGTTTAGGTATTTATTAAAATGTTCCTCACCCCCCCCCCCAATCCTCCAAAGAAGTCGTATGTTCCTTGTTTTAAAACTGCATTAAGTTTTATGAAATGTTAAGTTTCATTTTATATTTTATAAAAAGGTGTTTGCGCAAAAACAAGTTCAGCATATCAAAATCTAAGTGTTATGATAAAAAAGATTTCTAGAAAAGAGAGATGAGAGGGGGAAAAAGATTTCCTTAATCTCTCTCTCTTTCTCTTTTTATTCTCTTCAAAAATATAAATATTTTTGGTAAGATTAGCTATCAAAATAATATTCAAATGGAATTGAGATTTAACAATTGAGATTAGCAAATTAAAAATAAGACTAATTTTTTTTTTAAATTCATGTTTTTAAATTTCAATTTTTATAAAGCCTGTTATATGAGGTTTGGGGGGGGGCATATACATTGAAATTCATACTTAAAAATAATTCCATTAAAATTACCACCAAACTTATTTGTTGTTAAATGTATTTTTTGGTATTGAGAAAAAAAGTATGGTTTTATCAAATGAATTATATACAATATAAAGTTTATAATAGTTTCCATTGGGTTTATATTTTTTTTAATTTAATGACAGTCAAAAAATAATTGAAATTCTAAAATAGCATTCATATGTGCTTACCAATTAAATTCTGTTGTATAAGTTTGTTTATATGGAAACGATTGTTAGTAAGAGATGTAATGAAGATGTCTTTAGATGCTCTTCATATTTAGCTCATAAATTCATATTGGAAATAGTATCAGGAACAGTGAATTTTTTTTTTAATATTTAAGGTAACAGTTTTTTTTTTTTTTTTTTTACTTTAGAGACAGCTGATTTTTTTCAACGAAAACTTTTATTTGTTATTTTTTGTAGTTGTGAAAAAATTCTTTTTTTTTTTTAAATAAAAATATTGCTTTTGCAATCTTGTAAGTTTTAGCAGAAATAAATGAGAATAAAATTCAAATATAAGAAATGTTTCTAAGATTATATGATAGTCAAATGAATAGTAAGTAATTTATTTATTACTGTTATTCAACTATTTAAAATTAAAAAAATATATTATATTGAAATTGCTCTACACAAATATTATTTAACAAAAATTAGATTTTTTTATGAATTTTTGAGTAAGGTTTTATGCATAATCGTTTATTTTTTTTTTTTTAAAAAAGGAAACTATTCTGAAAAAAAATGGAAACAAAAATGAGAAATTTTGAAATGGAAGAAAATTAAAATATTAATAAAATCGTTTGTAAGAATACTGCAGGTGTTCACAGGATACTCTAGAAATGTCTATATTCAATAAATATTAATGCTTTTCTAATGCAGAAGCGAGCAAACTTCAAAGGTACAAGTTGATAAACCTCTCGTCATTTTATTGAATTCTTAGAAAATATCTCGCATCATTTTTAAAATATTTGTAACAAAAGCATATTAGAAGGCTAATAGAACATTTATTAAGCAAGAAATGTCCATTATCTGAAGGGGGGAAATCACCGAGGCACGTAATGCCGTTTCTCTTATGCAAATCATACAAATATTCAGTAATTGCGTACACAATGATACTGACTCATAAAGGAAGCTCAAATGTTTTGGTAATGTTTATGGATAAAGACACTTATATATATTCTATAAATGCTGATAATATTCATTATGATGTAGTACCGAAGAATACTGTAAAAAATAAAGTTTTGTCTTTTTTGTATTTTTCAATACGATACCTGCAATTATATATATATATATACAGTAGACCCCAAAAGTGTTCGTACACTTGTAATTTCCTATAAAATTTAATATTTTCGACTAATAAAAATTAATATATTGTAATTGTAATTTTTTTATGATATCTGTTACTTATTCTTAATAGAATGACATAATTATTTTTTTAAAAAATGATATAACTATTATTTTTAAAAATAATAATCAAAAAGCTATTGAAAAATTACGCCACAAAAGTCTTCGTACACCTAACAAAAATCTCAATTTAGCTTTAAATATTGTATTTCTTTTTTACTTTAGTACTTAGTAGGATATCTTTAAGTGTCCACAATAACTTTGAAATGTTTTGGTATAGATTTAATCAGTTTTTTGTGATTTTAGCACCGGTTTTCCTCCATGCTTCTGTTATTATTGTTTTTACTTCCCATTATGTGTTTATATGTCATGTTTTTTTTTTTAATAAAATTCTCACCAAATATGTTCTACTGGGTTAAATAAACTGATTGAGGAGGTTTTTTCAGAATTTTGGACAATTATAGAGACACCAGTGGCATACATTGAGAGAAGTGTGCTTGGTGTCATTATCTTGTTAAAAAATGAAGCAGTCATATCCAAATTTTGGGCGTATAGTTTAAAATTCCTGTACAATATTTAAATAGAGCTTATGATTCACAATACCATAAAAAAAACCAAATTACCTAATTTTAAAGTCGATTTACACCCCCACGCAATAACTTCTCTACCTCCATGCTTCAGCATGGTGGTGGAAGAGTTCTTGTTCCACATAAATTCATGGGATTAAATTCCTCATTTTTTCATTTACAAACTATTATATGCCCATCAGAACCAAAAATGTTTAATTTTCTGTCATCCCAATCAATTTGCTGTCAATTTTGAATTTTCTGAAACTTAATCCCAAGAATCAAATTGGATCAATGAACCATGGAGATGGAAGTATTCTTTACTAGAGGTGTAAATCGGCCTCAAAATTAGGTAATTTGGTATTTTTTGATGGTATTGTGAATCATTAATTTATTTAAATATTTTAAAGGGAAATTTTAAATTATCCGCCCAAAATTTGGATATTGGAGACCACTTCATTTTTTAACAAGATAATGACACCAAGCGCACTTCTCTCAATGTATGCCACTGGTGTCTCTATAACTGTCCAAAATTCTGAATAAAGCTCCTCAATCAGTTTATTTAACCCAGTAGAACATATTTGGTGAGAATTTTATTTTAGATAAAAAGAAAATATGACATATAAACACATAATGGGAAGTAAAAACAATAATAACAGAAGCATGGAGGAAAACCGGTGCTAATATCACAAAAAACTGATTACATCTATACCAAAACATTTCAAAGTTATTGTGGACACTTAAAGATATCCTACTAAGTACTAAAGTAAGAAAGAAATACAATATTTAAAGCTAAATTGAGATTTTTGTTAGGTGTACGAAGACTTTTGTGGCGTAATTTTTCAATAGCTTTTTGATTATTAATTTTTAAAAATAATAGTTATATCATTTTTTAAAAAAAATAAGTATGTCATTCTATAAGAATAAGTAACAGATATCATAAAAAAATTACAATTACAATATATTAATTTTTATTAGTCGAAAACATTAAATTTTATATTAAATTGCAAGTGTACGAACACTTTTGGGGTCCACTGTATATAGATGAAATTGAAAGTATTTTATTTCATATAAAAAATACCAGTCATTAAAAAAATATTAATTTTTTTTTCATATTAAAACAATCTGAAATTCAACATTGCTCTATAGATGGCTAGTTTCCGTATAAGAAAATTGTCTTTTAACATTAATTTTTTAACTCTCTACAAATTTTTAAATCGATTTTTTCTCGGTATCTCTGATAAAAAATAAAATTTTAACTTTTTTTTAAAAAAAAGAAGGAAAAAAAAGGCTTTTCTTTTCCAAATGTTGACCTATCCTGTAACACATCAAGTCAAAAATGTAGCTATCGTAGTTTTTGAAAACACTTGTTAACGGACTTCTTTAAAGATCCTTTTATAACTATCGCAGCTACTTCTATTATAACGGATGACATGATCTTTTGTTTCATTTCGTCTACTAATTTAAGTATGCAGACAAAAAATGGTAAGATTAGGTTAATCAAGTTTATAGCAAACGTATAGGAAGTTTGGCATAAGAATCTGGTGTTTAAAAAGTAATGCAATAGTTATTTGTAAGGAAGTTTGCAAAATATCCGAATATATTTGAGCTTGACCAAGTGCGTGTGTATGTAATTTAGTGTTAGATTAAAGTTCTTTTTTGAAGTTTAAAATTTTCATTTATTTTCTTTTCATTTTTTCCTTTGTCAACTTTAAAAGTTTGATCTTTAAATGGGCTTATTTTTAAATTAACGTAAAACATATTTTACTGTAAAAAAGAAGAAAGCTTGCCAGGTTCATTTATAAAATCACATGAATGCTCATTTAATTTTTTTAATGCATTATATAGTTTAAAGCGAATAACCAGCA
This sequence comes from Trichonephila clavata, assembly GCA_019973975.1. Lineage (NCBI taxonomy): Eukaryota > Metazoa > Arthropoda > Arachnida > Araneae > Nephilidae > Trichonephila > Trichonephila clavata. Next base: position 220,900 of record BMAO01031901.1, on the reverse strand, counting down.
GCTTTTTATTCATGAAATTTATTAGTGTCTTCGCTTCTGGATAGAGTTTTGGAAGACATACAAATAAAGACACAGTGCTATTCCTAAGTTTGGTTAATTGATCAAATTTTGAAAAAAAAAGTATTTTAAAATGCACAGCACTTTGTAATATGTATTTTTTTTTATGTAATTATCATTCATCATTTACTCCTACAATAGTATTTTTTCGGAGTTCTCATTCTAATGTGAATTATACAACTCATTAATGGGGGAAAAAAAGACAGAAATCTGTATGAGAGAGACGATTTTATTCAACATTAAATTTGAAAATTTTATTGCTCCTAAGTGAATTGTCACGCATCCCCCCCCCCCCTCTTAAGCTTCATAATTCATTTTAAGTTATGGTATTCATTGGTATATGTAATTATATATTATTGAATATACTACTAATTAAAATATGAATATAACTCAGGTAAATGTATTTTTTAAAATTGCATATAAATTGTTTACAATTAGGTTTTTAAAATTCTCTGTGGTAACAAGAAAACAGAGTAAAACAATGAAATTTTCTGTCATAATGGGGCTCATGCATAAATTGATTATCTCACTGAATATTGAAAATATTTTCTTTCGTTTTAAGACTGTCTCGTTAGTATTTCACTCCTTTTACGTAAGTTATCCGAATGATTGACATTATTATTTGTCCTTTGTCCCTTCAATTTTATAATTTATATCTTATTTGTTTTTTTTTATTTCGGGAGTGCTGTAATTTCTTTTCTGCTTATATTATTACATAAGATAAACTAATTACAAAAAAAGTATAAATCTTTAAAATATTACATAAAAGATTTTTTTTAAAAAACAAGTTATTGTTACATTACAGCATTAAGGTTTTTTTTTTAAAAAAAAATTACGATTTCTATGCTTTTCAATGTTTTATGCATATGTGTGCAACGTATAACATTGAAAACCTTTTAGCTCTAGATATAATATGAGGATGTTTTAACTACGAATCGGTATATTTTTACTTCATGAAATATGTTCTCGATACTTCAGCTGCAATTAATTTAGCTGAAAAATGTTTTTTAAAGATATCATACATAACGTTAATGTAATAACTTTAAAGGAAGTAAAACCAGAAACCAATGAACGTTTTATGTATTTTCTCTTAGTTTTAAACTCCTTTCGAATAATTTATTATTTTTATACATTAAATGTAAGTAATTTTTTTTTTTAAAAAAGCTTTTTATTACTCTTTTCAAAGTAGATTAAATGATCAAACGGAGAAAAAAAAAATTGTGTACTTAACAGTTAGTGGATGCCTTTCATCCTCATTACAAGCCAAATGATCTATAAACCAATAATTTAGTAGTTTTTACTAAAAAAATAAAAATTTCGAATTTCTTATCCCATAAACTTTAGATGGGATGGCGAATATCTGCAAATGAGTAGAAAACATGTTAATTTTGAGTGCAGTGCGCCTTCGGAAGATTTTCTCCGTGGTTGAATTGTGAATGCCATCTTTTCATATGGCAGTTAGATGGTTCTCTAGGGGATCTTGGCTCGCATTTGTCACCTTTAAACGATTTTCTTGGCTACAATAAAATCCCTCCGAAAGCTACTTCCATTTCACATCCAACCTATCCGTAAGACCCTCTTTTTTTAACATTACAACATCTAATGAAAATAAATTCTTTTTTTCCCTTCCTATTTCAGTTTCAGTATGTTTATAAAAGTTAATAAGTCCGCCACTGAGTGTACATTTAATATATATTTATGTTGCAGGAGAGGGTCAATCGTTAAGTGTGCAATTTTCCTTTAACTGCATAGTGTGCACTAATCACTTTCTTTCTTTCTTTTTTTTTCATTTTAAAACTTTTCTCGGTTTTTTAGTTTTTTTTCATAAATTTAGAAAAACAATTTTTGTTTTCGGTACCTTTTAGAACTTTTCTGTTTTTAATAACTATAACAATTTTGGATCGCACACACATTTATAATTCAGCAATTTCCTTTGGAAAAAAAAGTAGTTCTTTGAAAAGAGAAAACAGTAACATTTTTTTATTTTTATTTCAAGCATATATCATTTAATATATCTATATTAACGTTCCTCAAAGTAGAACGTGCGAGAATAAATTTCAAGCTATTAATTGTGATTATTTCTTTATAAAACTGTAATTTTTCAAATCCAGTATTCACTATAATATATAATTTTATGAAGTAATAGTTCTTAAAAATAGCTCTTTTTTTACCTATGTTTTTATATATATTAAGATATTCATTATTTTAAATTGTGTACAAAATTGTTCTGCAGCATAAAGTTATTTTAGGAAACAAATCAACCATAAAATTTTAATGGTTCTCGTGGGCTTGTGGTGTATTATTAAATAGTAATCATTGACTATGCTATATTTTAGAGCAGTGATTCTCAACCACTGTGCCGCGGCACTTTTGTGTGCCGCCAAGTTCTTAAAGTGTGCCGCCAAATTTTAGAGATGTATAGAGTAAAAATTATAATGCTTTTTTATTACGAGTAAGGTTTAAATTAAAGAAAAGTACTTATATATTTTCTTTGTCTGCCGCCAAATTTTAAAACCGTTAAAAGTGTGCCGCGACAAAAAAAAAAAAAAAAAAAGTTGAAAATCATTGTTTTAGAGACTAGAGCTATATTTTTATAGCTCTTTTTTTCAGATATATTGAGATATTCATTATTTTAAATTTTGTACAAAATTGTTGTGCAGCATAGAGTTATTTTAAGAAACAAATCAACCGTAAAATTTTAATGGTTCTCGTGGGATTGGGGTGTACTATTAAATAGTAATCAATGACTATGTACCCGAAAAATCAGCTATAAAAAATATTTAAGAAATATTTTAAGCCGCTTTTCAAAGTTTAGATGGTTTTATTTTAGTTTGAAGTAAATTATTTATGGAAGACAAGTTATTCACAAGTATTAAAAATTTGAAGTTCATTCATTTTTTTGAAGGAAAGAGGGTATCTGTAAAATTAAAGGTTTCTATTTTTAAATCATCCCTTAATTCTGGGTTCATTTTCAAAATTTAGCTAATATTTTTATTTTTAGAAAATGAAGAATTTGTTTATATTTCTTTATATCATAAACATTTTAGTAGCTGCATCTTAAGTAATTTTTAATTTGTAGTAATTAATTTAACAAAATAATTTTAATTGAAATTTGAAATCAAAAATTGTGTTTTTACTTTCATGTCATTATTACATATGGTCGCTCTTAATGAGCTTTAATTGTTAAAATTTAAAGTAATTGAAACAATGTTAAATTAACATATCTACAAACGGATGCTCAATCATTAAATTATTATTTTTTTTAAAAAAACAGCCCCCCCCCCCTATAAATCTCAGTGTTAAAGTTTCCCAATCATATCAGAACACATGTAAATCATCTTTAAAAGCTCTAAAAGTTTATCTCGATTCTTGGGAGAGATTCGCATAGAAAGTAAAAGTGAGGAAAAGCTCTCTGTCGAAGAACTCTTGATATCGGAGGTCGTTCACATTTTTTAAAAAAAGTTCACCCCTTTTTTTTCCATCCCAATCCTTTCACACCGCAGAGAGCAGTACCCTTTCCATAGGCATGTACAGGGATGCAATCCCCCAGCATCTCTCTCAGCCCTCTGTAGAGAACTGTCTATAGTTCACGTACTTTCGATAAGAACTCCCCTCTGAAACTCCATGTATCGGAGCGCAGGTTTTACAATTCTGCTGTACCCCTTCAGGGGTCAGAGCCCCAGCAAAGCCAGGTAGCAAACACAGGGGGGTTCGTTGGCCCCCTACACTTTTACCCTTTACATCCCTATATGCGTTTCCTCTCGGTTTTACTTCCTTTCTTGATTTGGGAGTTCATTCACCACAGAAGTCTCATCTTTAGTGAGGAAACTATATAATTCTGTCTGATAAATTAAATTATTTAAAAAATATAAAAAGATGAATTCTTATGCGATTGGATCAATATTTAAAATAAAATGTAGGATTGGTACTGATTTAGATATTATCATATCTTATATAATAGTCGGTATAGATTCGGTTTCATTCCCCTTTGTCACTTCCTTCCTAGAGTTCATTCCCCACTGTGTGGAGTAAGCTTCTTTAAATAGGATTGCTTCTTTTTTTTCTTTCATAGTAGAACTTCATAAGTGTGAAACGGATTGCAAAACTAAGATATTGATAAGTATTGGTGTAAAGGGGTTTAGTAAAGGCGAAATTTAATTTTTTTTATTTTCCTTTGTTCAATGTTTTTCCAATCACTTTATCATCAACTTGAAAGCAAAAAAATTTGGGGGGGGGGGATGTGTATTTATTAGAAATTTAAGACAAAAAGCTGCCCAGAGAGATAAAGGGGAAAAAATGTTTATTTTTGCAAAATATTATGTGATTAGATCTAATGTGGTGGTATTTTCATGTCTAATTTCCGTTTTAAAGTTCATTCCCCTGTACATGTGAAATTTTCTTGAAATCGTTCATTTAAGAGTGCACAGTCTCCTAAAAAAGATTTTTCTAAATTTTTTTCTGTTATTTTTTGGTAGTCTATCTAGTTGGGGTGCTTGACTTCAAATTTTAGATCTGGGATTCAATAATTTTTAGAGTTATCTGAAGTTTTCTCAGTGTTGTGTGTGTGTGTGTCAGTCTCAAAATCTATGCCATTATAAATTTTAAATACATTTTTCCTAGGCTTTCATTTTTATCGATGCAAGTGTTTCCCTATTCCTTAAATTTTTTTCCCCCTGTTCAAGATAGAATCTATATTATATCATTTTTTTTATTTTTGTAGATATTTTCAAATATTTTTGCTATGAAAATTACTAAGGTCTGAGAGTTGTAGTTGTTTTTTTAAAATAAAGTAAATACCACTTTATGTACCCCCACACATTATTTTTAGAATCTTCATGTTTAGTATCAAAAATAAATAAAGAGCCATATTTTCAATTTTGTATTTAATTTTGTTCCAAATAATTCAAGAACTATAAATCACTTGAAATAACTAAAAAACATTACAAATTGAGTATTTTATAAGCATTTTAAATAATTTCAGGAATTTTAATTATAAAATAATGGCTTGCCAAACTGATATTTTTCAGATCAGTTTGATAATACAATCTGCCAAAAAAATTCATTAAATATATTTGATATTACTATATATTTCCAAAACCCTTTTTTTTAAAAAAAAGAAGAAAAAAAAGATGCTATATAGCCTTAAAAATTAAATAATTTGATTCATCATTTGAAAACATCGCAGTTTGTAGCTGAAGCATTGATATTTGCAGGTTGCATACGCGGATAACATTCCATTTATTGAGTTAAAATCAATTTTAATGTAATTCATTTTTTTTTGTCAGTGGTTGTATTGTTGTCGAATCCAGTAAAAAAAAATAATACTTTTTTAATCCAATGAACTAGTCTGTTTTAGCATGTTGACAGAGTTACAGTGCAGTTATTCAATAATTGTAATTTAAATATTGATAGTTTTTGAAACACATAAAACGAATTTTTTCGTTAAGAGCTCAGAAAGGTTGAAATTCAATCATACCCTAAGTAGGTTTCTTTTTTAAAAAATTCACAATGTTTACATTATTTTTATCATACATCACCAACTATACTTCTCCAAAAATTGCTCCCCCCCCCCTTCCCACTCCTTTGCTTTTTATGTATTTCTACAAACTGAATTTTACTTATTTAAATATGCTCGTTTATTTTTGAACTTATTTTGCTTCGTTTTGGGGGATGTAGTTTCTTTTCCAAATTTGATCGCTTTTGTAGAGATGGAAATGAGTTATTTCATTACAAAAAATCAATTCAGATCAATTTTAAATTTTAGTGCAAATATTTCAACATAGGCAATATATAAATAAAATGTAAATGAATTATGATGAAATTCTTAAAGATTTTATTCACAGAAAAATTCTAAAATTGTCGGCTTTTCTGAAATTGAAATTAAGATGCATTTTAAACTATTTTAGCGTATTTAAGATGATTGAGAGTTATAAAAAAAATTTGTATTGTAGTTTTCCTTTATAAAGTTAAAACGTTACCGTAAAATCTAAATCAATCATAAAATAAATATTGTATGCTATGTTGTTTTATTGATATTAGACATTTAAATGCGCATCTATTTAGTATTTATATTTGTCATAGTTTTAAACCCTTTTCATGAAGATATTTTTAGTTTATTTTCTTTAAAAAAATGTTTTATATGTTAAATATATATATTTATATTTCGTGGTAGTTATTTTTTTGTTTTTTCATTGCAAGTCACTCTCCTAGTTCTTACTTCGTATTTCATATTATTGGGTTTCAAAATCATCATGTGACATGGTGTGGAAGTTATGAGAGTGAGGTACTATTCACGTTATCCTTTTAACCTCTTTCAGAATTTTGAAGTATTTCACTATTAACCAGTTGTAGCATTTTAAAACAACATTAACTCAACCCAGGTAAGTCTTAAGTCTTTGATACTTTCTTTACATCTTAAAAAGGAAATATGCTTCTCTTAAGGTATCCGAGTACTAGCGACAACTTTTTTTAGAAAAAAAAATGGAGATATAGGGATTTTTTTTTTTTTAGGTTTTTAGATTTGTTTAGTACATTTTAAGAAAAATACACTAAAATTAAGATGAGAAAAAGAAGTTATTATTACTAAAATGGGAAAAAATTGATAAAAACTTACAAAAAAATAACATGAACGGGGCCCATTCTATACCCAAAGTTTATGAACAAATTTTCAATTTTTCAGTTCTGATGTGTTACTATGTTATTCATTTTTAAAATGAACTTCAGGATAAGAGATATTTTGATTTTTACAAAAACTAGAGCACTTTATCTTAGTTATTATATGAAATTGCTTAAAATAGCAGTGATTATATTAACATAAAGGACTGTAAATTTTGTAATGATACAGTGATTGTTAAATATGAAGGTTAAAACACTTCTACTATTATACAGAACATACAGAAAAAATTTCAGTAAATTATTTTCAAAAGTTTTTCAGCAATCACTGTCCTTGTTTGAGAATTTAAAAAAACACACACATTTCGAGTAAAACGCGTTTTAAAGTATGACATCTCGCTTAAAGTTATGGCATCTGCTTTTACTAAAACACTTGTAGTTTTTGTTCTAGTGAACGGAAAATAATAGACTTTGTATTTTTATAAAGCTAATAAGACGGTCTATAAAATAAAATCATTAAAAAAAATTGTCAATTTTTGGCAAAATTCACATTTTAGAGTAGTTGGATACCTTAAGAGAAAAAAACGGGTTTTTTATTAAATCGAAGCAAAAAATCTTCCCATTTAATATCAAAGCTTAAAGGACCTTAGAGGCACCGTCAAAGCTGTTATATGAATAAAAGGACGGGTTATCGGATATAATTTATGTACTAAATTAATGCTGATTTATAAAGCAAATATACATAGAACACATACATGTAAAGAAATGAAGAATTTGAAGTTAAATAAAAAATCAAGTATTGAAGGGACCCTTTTTTAATAGTTAAATATTTGCTTGCACATAGAACATAGAGCGCTGTGTTATATATGTTCTAAATAGACCATAAAATTTCAAAGTTAAGAAATAAAAAAATATTTTTTTTAAATCAAAAATATTTTAAAATTTAAGGAATATTTAATTTTTTAATATGAAAGCTAATTTTATTATTAAATTTAAAATATATTCGCACAATATCTTGATTTAAAATTAATTATTTTAAGCTCTTGAGACTTGTCTCATTATCTTCTCTTTTTTTTTAAAAATCTTTCCTGGCATATATTGTTGGTGTTCTCTATTTATATATTTTTAAATATGTTTTTGTTATATTTTCCAGTCTTGTTTCAGATTGGTTTCACTATTAGAATTCTTATGCTCTAACGTGATTAAAAAAGGATATGGATCGTCATTGAATTTTCATGAAGTAAATAGTCATAAAATATGTATAAAATTCGAATTAAATTTTCAAGAGGTCGTTAATATTATTCCACACTTTTTGCATTATGAAATCCGTGCGGAGGGAAGTAAAGCACACAGATGATGATTTAAACAAATATACATAGCACGAAAATGATTTTTTAAAAAAATTAAATATTTATTATACTTTTTAGAGGAGTCATTCATTTTCAGCTAGTATTAAATTTTTCTAGAAATTACAATGAATAATTCGATTGAAAAATATTTTGTAACCAACCAGAGGAAAATTGTAGATATATATCAGTGATTCATCCAAACAAAATGAAATGTTGCTTTCTGAACAGTTGTTTCGATTTTATTATACATACTTTTTTCTTTTGTAATGTATCTACTTGGATTTCGATAAAATCACCTGTTTCTTAACAAACAATGAAATTTGTTTCTCTTATTAACTGACTTTAGTTAATTCAGAAAGTAAATATTTGTCATTTGAATGAGTTTTGTTTATTTGTTCATGGTATTATTGAAAAAATTGTGAAAATTAAATTTTCTTGTTACTTATGTTTATAAATTTCACGATTGGCCTTTCACAAGACTATTGAATGTAAAAAAAAGTAGCCAGTTTTTTCCCCCAACTTCTGTAGTTTCATAAAAAAATATTGCAAATTACAAAGTATTCATATAATCTATTTTTTATTTTGATTAAAATATTCAGTAAAGGGTTCATTGAAAGATTCATACTTTATAAAATACAAAGCTGGAAAAAATGATAAAACCGGTGAAAATCTTTATTGTTCTCACACAGCAACGCATCAGAGTTTCATACAAATTTAAGTTTGGTGCAGAAAGCAACAGAGAGTTTTAACTATTCCCATCGGAATAATCACAGCAAAGCAGTTTTTTTTTAAACTTTGAAATTAATTTTTTGTTTTTACACAAGCGAAAAGCTGGTGCTAAAGCTAACCCCAGTGCTAAAGCGTTTATTGTTGAATTCCTTTTCTGGGGGTAGGGGTGGTTTAATCTTCAAGCTGTGTACCAGCTTCAAAAATTCTCACACACCTCCCTAAGAAAAATTTTAATTATTTTGCAAATGGAAAGATGCAAACAATTAGCATTAATTGAACACGGTAAATAGTGAGTGCATATTAACGTCGCTCTGTTAAGCTACACGAGAGCTATTGGCGACGGGCCTTGTAATTTTGAACTATGGTCAAGTGACAAGGACGATACACGAGCTGGCATCCCCTCTCTTAACTACCACACCGCGCCAATGGCAGAATGCTTGAGCCGCGACAGATTTTGCGGGCATCAGCCCCTCTACACGGCGGGTCTTCAGTGCCATAAGGCTCGAACTCTTGACCATAACCACCGGGCTACCATGGCCCAAAGAGGAATGAAGAATGTGGCTCAAATTCTCAGAAAGAAGATAGAAAAATAAATCAGGCTTAAGACTGTAAATAATTTTTTAAGAAATAGTGATAATTATGCAAATCTGAAGAATACAGGTCGTTCTTTTGCGTTTTGATTCCTCCTCAAACGAGAGCCAATATTAGTCGATCAATTCATAAAATGCTTTCTTCACAAATTGTGACTGATTTGAACAGTCCATGCAACATTCGAACTATGTGTAGTGCCTATGTTTAAAGTCTGAAGATAGTGATCGAACAGTGCATCCACACACAATTCAAGCTCTACAAAATTCTGATTTCAAGCTAATAATGTTCAAGTTCATGAGTGGCCATCAAGATCCCCTGACCTAATCCCAATAGAAAATTTATGGGTCATTTTGGTGCATGAAATTTACTGAAATGTTAAAACGCCTTCAAAGATAAGCTTAAAGTAGCTGTTGAAAACCGTTGGAAAACATCTCTTAGGATACTTTGAAAAAACTTTGACCTTTAAGAATGATTAAATTGATAAGAAGGGAATTTTTTTAATTTATTAGAATTTTTTAATTAAAATCTCACGTGGCCGTAACGTTTTTTCCAACTTTCTACATGTATGGAGGAAAAAAAGATAATTAAAAATTTTTTTAGTGTTATTTTTTTAGATACAGATAAAAACGTTATGTCTTGTAGTGTGTTAAAATTCGCATAAATTTCGAACATGCGGTTCTAAAGTTATTGAAGATTTTTGCTTGGCCTTATCATTTTTCAATCTTTGTATATGAATAGAAAAAAACAATCGAATAAAAAGAAATTTCATTGAAAAAAAAATTATTTTTTAGACAAAAAAAAAAGAGCTTTTTTTTTTATCTAAAAAAAAATTAGTAATTATTTTCTGAATAAAAGTTCGATTTCGAAGATAAGTGGAAACCTCCATTTAACAGTTTAAATTTTTTTTAAAAATATAATCCTGGTAAAATTTTTTTATTTTCTTAGAATATGCATAAGACGAAGAAAATGATTCAAATCGTTTTTCCGTAATTTGTCAACCTGATGTAAAAAATATGCATTTAATATTCTTTATAAAACTACTTTTTATTTTGTTTTTTACAAAAGAGAAATATTTTGAAATTGAAATTTCGAATGCATTTTGTTTTTCGCTGATATAATATCATACATTATATATATAATGATTGAGATAATTTTAATATGTACATAAAATCCATAAAGGATAAATGGGATAAATAAGAAAACTGAACTGTCTGGACTATTTGCTTTTTCTTTACTGTACTACACACCATTCTTTTTAATATTCTCTTTTCGATCATTTGATTTTGCTCTTTGTGTAGTTCCATTGACTCTAATTTTTTCTAAAAAAAATATTTCCTATTAACTATTAACATACGAATAGCTAGAGGAAATATAGTAAGAATAAGAATGCATTTCAATATTTTTTTAGTACACCTGTGTAAATTTAAATGAAAATAAAAAGAAAAAATCTTTTTTTTTTTTTTTTTTTTTTGCCAACATTGCTTTTGTGATATTTTTTTTTTTTTTGTATGGATTTTTATTTGACAGGGGATTTAAAGTACTTAAATTTCTACGTTTATTCCTTCCACAGAATTTAGGCATTTTTCAACTGTTTGCTACTATAAATAGTTTATGAACCATTCAGCCCAGTATGAGATTCAAGCCTAAGTCTATGTGTTATTGTAGCTCTGTTACTTTTTCTATATACATTACTCTATATACCTTCATAAAACATTACATTTATTCTCTTTTTTTTCTGATCTCCTCATCAAAAAAGAAAATTGATGTCACCATAAAACCCATCGATTTCAATTGTAATGCAAACTTTTAAGAATACCTTATAGACTAATATTTGATCATTATTAAGAATCATGGCAATGTTTAACATTCGCCATTTTCTTGAATAACATGACTGCGATAGCCTAATGGTCGGGCCTCGTGGCTGACGTCATATGAGTTCGAGTCCAGTACCCCTGAAGACCCACTGTGTAGGGAAGCGATGCACGTTAAATCTGATGAGAGCTCAAACGTCCTCCCGTTGGTGTGGTGTGGTAGTTAGGAGAGGGGGATGTCAGCTCAGTTGTCCTTGTCACTTGACCATGGTTCAAAATTACGAGGTCTGTCGCCAACAGCCCTCGTGTAGCTAAACCTTAGGCATCGTGTAGGCGACGTTAATATTCATTCCCTCACTCTTGACTAACGTACGTAAGATTTCTAACAGATGTTTTAAGCCGCAGTATTTATTTTTCATAATCACAGCATATAGTTAACAGATTTTTAGCACTGGTATATTTTTTTTTATTTGCAACATACCTTTTTTTCATCATCAAACAAATTCAACTCTTTGATTGGAAAATATTTATTTTTATCGTTTCATTTTGTCTATTACCATCTAATTTTTATTAATACTTTAATTCATTGTGTTGAATAGAGAAATAAAATATTTTATTCGATACTCTTCTTCAAACGTGACAGTTTTTGTATTTTTATTTACTTACGTTCTAATGAGTCTTCATTTGTTTGCAAACGAAAATGTGACATTAAACGGCCATTTATTAAAATAGATATCTATTACGTGTCTATAGTCGGTGTATTATTTTTTTATTCGCCAATTCTTGCTTCTATTAAAAGCTTGGATTTATGTTTACCCTGAAAGGAATCGCTTATAGTAGATTACTTTTGGGAGGAGCGTGTTTAACTGATCCGCGGAATTGTTTTACATATCGCTTAAAAGTTAGTTTACTTAAGACTTTTTGAGAATAAGCGAATACATAGAGATGCGGGAGAAAGACAACATCGAAGATTTTGCCGACTAAATCCCCCTTTTCTTTTTTGTTGCGCATACAATATTCTTACGAGGGTGTTATATCCGTATTTAAAAATAAGTAAAGATTGTTAAGGCGTTGAAGAAAATTTTTAAATCTCCCGTATTTTCTAAGTAATAGAATATCAGGCGAAAAATTATGCATGGTTACTTTTTTTTGGTGTGTCAGTGTGTGTTTAATCTTTTTTCCCCTTGTGTGTATTTGTGAGTGATAACATCTTTGTTAGGGCTTTCTTAACTGTGGTTGCTGTGTTATATTGGTTACTGTAGACCTCCTTATCTTTCTCTTAACTCTTTTCCTTCTCTTTAACCCTTTTTACTCACAAATAGTGATAAGCATCATTTGATCTCGCTTCCTTTCTAATTTTTTAGTTTTAAAACCTGATAAAAATTGGTATTAAAAAATTAAGTATTTGAGCTTACTTAGACAAATTTTATGAGATGTTGTCTTAAATAAAGCGGGTGAGTAAAAATTTTGAAATATTTTTGCAAAATATTAACTACGTCATTATTTTTTTTAAATAATTTTTTATCAAAAGGAAAATACTTAGTTAATTGGAGATATCTCCAAATTAATTTTTGCTTTTTTTTCTGTGTTAGCATAACTCATTTTGGTGTATAATTTTTTTTTTTTTTTGAAATTTTTGAGACGACCTTTTTTGTAACATATCAACTGAATTCCGAGCAGATAGTTCCATTTTTTTTAAAAATACATTTTCCATTTTGTTTCAAAATGGTGAACAGAACCCGTTCTTTTATTATTATTTTATTTGTTATCTTAGAATCTCTTCCACACACAAACCAATGAGGAATCGTGATATTCTGAACTTGGCTACCGCATAATAAGGATGAAAGAAATAGCATGCGAATTATCGGTGAAAGGAGAAGAAAGAAATAGCTTGAAAATGAAATGGCGTAGTAGAATATTTCTAACTTTTTTTTACCATTGGCTTTGTATTCAAATGTGGCTTTCAACAATAGCTTCCATGTTTCTGAATAAATGAGCACCTGCTGCTTTTCAGTAAATTTTTTTTACGATTTGCCCAATCGATAATCTTAAAAAAAGAAGAAGCTTTACTCGCTATCGACTTTGGTTTAAAAAATGATTTTCTAGCTCTTAAAAAATATACTACTATATACATTTTGCGCTTTTTATCATTGTGTAGCAGTCCATTAATTTACATTGGTAAGCTTACCTCGTGATTTTTCTGAGAAGTATAAATCCTTAACAATAGACTTTGTTGTTTATTTGTTTTAAAGAAAGAAAAATAACTCTGCTGAGATATTAAGTTCGCAGGCTTGTCTTTTTAATATTGATTGATCGTCAAGAATTTAGTAAGAACATTTGTATTATTCTTGTTTCTGTTGTTTCCGTGGGAAAACTAGATGCATTTTCCGGGTTTTTTTATACCCTTTGTTTTTGTTATTGTGAAATTCGTATAAATCATTCATCGTTCGAATCTGAAAGGGCCGATTGTACACAAACAAACCACTTATTTTTTTTTTTAATTTTGCTTGAAATTTCGAAGAATTACTGTATTAAATAAAAAAATAAAATTTCGGGAATTCAGAGGACATCAGATTTTAAAGATGTGCCGGACGTATCGTCTCTACTGGTTAATATTTTTAAAAGTTTAACTAGGCTACAGTGGCTGGCGCCAGGCCTCTCTTCGCCAGAGTTGTGCAATTTCTCGCAGACGATTTTCCTTGTTCTTCTTGGTGTGTATTTTTTTTTCTTTCGCGTTCTCTTCTTCCTTATTCTTATGTTTCATGGTTTGAATCGAAGGAGGGAGGGGGCGGGAACGGTTTTTGCTCCGCTTTTTCTATGTCTGGTTTTTCTTCTTGTGCTTCTCCGACCTTCGAGGAAGCGAACGCTTTTTGCTGCAGACGTCTGCCTGCACTAAAAACAACCAAAAACAACTCGTCTAGACGGTGAGCAAAAATAATATCTCTCCCATGTTCATAAGAAAACTCTGAGCTTCTCTTCGATATTTCTAACAAATGAGAAGGAGAGAATATAAAAAATAAGAGCCTATAAAAAAAACTGTTTCCATCGGGAGGAGAAAAGGAAAAAAAATGGAATTCCTATAGATTGAGTTTTCAGGAAATCGTTACTCCCCCCCCCCCATAGCCCTCCCTCTTACAATTCCAATACTAATATATATATATAAAGCCAGAAAGACCTTTTTTACCCTCCTTCGCTCGAAGATTTTTTCTTTCTTCTTTTTTTTCGCTCCCGCTTTTTATGTGAGACCCTGCGGAAGAAAAAACGCTTACAAGAGACTAATGAAGAAAAAATTCCAGACAGAAACTGCTCGTTGATATCGATCTTGGGTTTTTATGTTGTTGCGATAGACACGCGCCGACGGGCTTTTTTTTATCCCCATTTTTTTCCAACCGTTACTTTTTTTTTTATTTCTATGTCTCGGATTTTTTTTCCTTCCTCCTGGAGTCGATTTTTTCTTCGCCGTCGTGTATTTTTATTCGTTTTTTTTTAAACTCTAAAGAGCTAATCGATTATTATTGAATTCTGAATAATTCCTGTAGATTTTTACGGATAAATTTTTTTATTTAAACTTCTTAATTTAATTGCTTTGAATTAATTAATAAATATTTTCTTTTTTTTTCCTAACAAAAAAAATGAGGCAATTTTTTTTATGGCTTATTTTTTTTACATTTCTGAATTCCGTAAATCGATAAATCTAAAAAAAAATATTGAATGACTTTTTCATGAGGACATTTTTATTTAGACTTACACTATAAAACTTAGACTTGTAAAAAATATTCTGTTTCAACTAATTGTGGAATAATTCTTTGATACGATCTTGAAGAGGATATCATTTAACTCTACTTGAATGTATATGTTCTTATGCATAATGAACATGTGTTAAATCAGCACTTCTTAATTGGAGAATATCAGCAAAGTGTTTTTTTTAAATTATTTAAATCTTTTTGATATTTTAATATGAAAATAAGCTCAAATTCATAAAAATACAATTCAAAAATCCGTTCTATACTGTTATGTTACTTTAAAATTCTCTATTTATATCGTTTTCTACAAAGGAATGTACAGAATCCTTTTAAAAATGGGATAACCGAAAAAATGGAAATGATTTTTAAAAAAGTAAAAATGTTAATAGTTAATTTAATTCTATTTAAAAAAAAAATACTTATTTATATTTCATTCTTCAATGGAGTTTTAAACAAAAAATGCAGTTAATTTTATACATTTTTTTAAATCTTAGCATTTAGTTTATACCTAACACATGATGCCCCATCATTTGTTGATTATTTTAAGCCTCTTAATAAAAATATTATTATTAGTTCTAGATTCGATAAATTTGCATTTAAATAATTGCTTTCTTTTTTACTAATTTTTTTATAAAAATTAACAATCCTTTTAAAGCGTTTATAGGTAAAATAATTATTTAGTTTGATTTTCAAAAATCAGATTTTTCCTTATATTTCTATTTTAATAAACAACTGATTGCTATTGTATTATTTATGTTATGTTGTTATATTTGCAATCGTAAATGTAATCCATTGTGCGTCATTTGAACCTAAAACGATTTTATTTACTCCATTTCAAGGCTAAAATTGCTTTAGCTTATCTTCTGTTTTGATTTAACTGCTTAGTCTGACATCTTTACTGATAAAAGAATATTTAAATATCAATGGAAAGTGTTCATCTCATAAAATGGGCCATGTATTTTTTTCTTGTCCAATTATTGAGGTGTATCCCCTTAAACACCTTTCTTATGAAATCTCAAATATTCAAATTACGTTTGTGAAATCTCTAATGTATTTCAATAATTTCAAAAAAAAAGCCATAGGTTTTATTTATTAGCCAATTTTGCGGTCAGGACATTTGCTATTCTATGGGGTAAATTTGAAAGATTTGTACAATGAGAGAGAGATTTTACGAAAGAAATTAGGAGTTTTGCTTTGATTTATTGGCCAATCTCCTTTTAGAATTGCTTGAAAAATTTGAATTAAAATGCACCGTGACTTTGTCTATTGTTAGGGTTTCCCTGGGTAAGCAAATGACCCATTTTTTAAAATCGGAACTCTCCTTTTTTTTCTTTAAAAAAAATCAGCGAACATGAAGGAATTATAACGTTAAAAAATTGTTGTTCGCAAAGTTTTAAGTAAAATCTTAGCTGACTCAGTGGTATTGTGTGATCTCTTAACTCAGGAGTGGTCAACATTTTTGAGAAGAGTGCCACTATTATTTAAAAAATATATACATATATACGTGCCACTTCTAACTTTTCCAAAAATTTTATTATGGGATTTTTACGCAAATAGCACATTTTTTATTGCAGATCTATGTCGTCGAAATTAAAAAATAATATAATAAATAATAAAAAAGTACAAACTTAGGTTTTATTGTTACAAAACTTTTTACAGGCTTTGTTAGGTTAGGTATAAAATAAAAATGAGTAACTTCAATCATTTAATTTCAAATAATTACTAAACACTTTTAAATTTTTTTTTTTTTTTTTTACCTAGTAATTTATATCAGGATTAGCTCTTGAAGAGATGGTAACAAAATTAGGTTAATGTAGGTGCATATCAGCTAGTTTTGAGTGATATTTATTTTGTTATGTTCATAATAGAAAGCATTTATTCGCAAACATATACTGCTCCAAATTTTGAGTGGTTTTTTGCTTGAGACAGCCCCATGTCAATTAAATTGTAAAAAAGAAATTGTTTTTTATTATCTTTTTATTTTTTTATTTTTCAGTAAGTCTTCGCTTGCCACTGTTACAACACCTCCGTGCCGCGAGTTGGCTACCCCCGTATTATCTAAACTAGCATTTTTTAAAATTATTATTATAAAAAAAATGGTGCTTTGTGAAAAAATTCTTAAATAGCTCCTGTTGAAGAGTTGTTGAGAAATATTTATTGTTGGTCTAGAATAGATATATACTACTTTAAAAAAATAAGAAATTAGTTTTCAGTGCTGTAATTATATAGACAATGCATTCATTTAGTTATAGATAGATTAAATTTTTTGAAATAAATTACAAACATTTTAAGGCTTAGTGCTTGATTTTAAAACTTGTATATTGTTGAAAAAATTTTTCTTCAAAGAAATCTAACAAAGATTTGCTGAAACGAGTTTTATTTTCGAGACCTTTCTGCATGTCATGCCTAATTTCACACGACCCATACTAATTTACATCTAAAGCGTTTCGATTATTTTTTGTTCTTGATGTTTATTTACCGGTCCAAAAGGGAATTCTCCAAAAGAAGTAAAAAGAGAGGCAGGCTAATTGAGAGAATGAGTTCAGCCTAGTCTTAAAACAAGAGCAATATATTAGAGACTTTGCTTGGGAATGTATGGATTGTTGTGCTGCTACTGATGTTTGGATTCATTTCACAAATTGATAAATCTGGAGCTTGAGTTCTGATGTTGCGGAGAAGGGGGATGAACAGACACAAAACTCGATTGGCTTAACTAGATGATGCGATGTTGTTTCGCGTCTCTGGCTATCTGTTCTTTATTTTTTTCATTTTCAGCATCATACTAACCAGAACTCGAGCGATATAACATTAAATAGGTCGGTAATATTGCATTGAAAACATTCGATTGGAGTCAGCAGGACTGAAAAAGAGCAAAACAGATGGAGAGAGAGAGATCAGCATATTGATGAGAAAAAGAAGTAGAATAAAAAAGATCTCATATAGTTAATCATATGTATTTTCTACGATATTATGTGTACAGAACCTATTTTTCATTTTTAGCTATTCATCTTTTTCAGAAATAGATTCGTTTTTATGTTAAATAAATAATTAATTTTGTTATAGTTAGTGATTATTCTGAGAATAATTAATATATAGGACTGAATTATGATATTTATAAATAATGAGTATTAATGTATTAATATTTTATGCTGTAATATACGTTTAATTTTCTGTAATGGAAGATGCCCTGAAGCAAAAAATAGTTTTTTGTAATTGTAAGATGCATTACATAATCTACAGTAAATGACTACAAATAACAAAAAAAAAGACCTATTGTTTTTAATTAAGATATTAATGATGTTTTTACGATGGATCGGTTGTTTTTTAAGTAAGAGAATGATTATGGAAGGAAATTTTGAAAAATCCAATAATCAATAATTCTACACACACACATGCACATTTTGATTTAATAATGTAATTATAAAAAAAAAATTTCAAAATGAACAATTAACAATTATATTATTGATCTTCGTGCTTTTTCTTTCTTTTTTTGCAGTAAGAAATTAATTTCAGCGCACGCGTGTGCTTGTGCACGTAAAAATTTAATTAAAAAAAATTTACTAATATTCATTACATTTTCATTCTTATACGGATAAAGTAAACAAAATGAATTTTTAATTATAAATAATTTTTGATTGTATATTACATAAAAATTTGATGCTGAATAATTTTTCGATGAATATATTATCCTAATTTATATATTATTATTGTGTTTCTCAAAAGAAACACATTATTTTTTTGAGGACCAATGTTTATTCCATGCCTGGAAATTTTATTTCATCAAAAAATCTTCCCAACTATTAACCAGTTAATTATAAATAAATTATACTTTTTTTGCTAAAAATATCAATAATAAGTTTACCATACTTTTAATCCAGTTTTGCATTTCTTCCAATAAGCCAGTAATTCATGCTGACGAAGTACCCAGCACCTTTGGGCTTCCGTGATTCTATTGAAGTCGATTGGGTTGCACGTGGCATTGCAGTTTTGGCGTCATTCCAAAGTTTTTAGATCGAAAAGAAGATCACAAAATGTAAGAGGTTTAAAAAAAAAAAATTTTTTTTTAGAAGAGAATCTCTTGATTTTTAAACTAATCCCATAAATTTGGGAGCACACTTTTTTTATGTTCAGTTCTATATACTATCCAAAACATAATCAGTTCAAATCGATGCCTTATTGAGAGGTAGATAAAAAAATTTAGTCTTGGATATTTTTCATAAATTTTTAAAAATCAGTCTTCTAATTGTTTTGTAAATAAAGGGAAATAAAAGAAACTTTTAAAACAATAACTTTTTCACAGGAGGCATTTTTTTTTTTTAAAAAAAAGTTATAATGATTTATTAGGTAAAAAATTCCCAGAAGCTGGAGAAAAACTGGATTTTTATAATTTTTTTACTAACTTGCTTAGTTTTGGAAATTTCCTTTTTTGAAACCATTCAAAATGACGTTCATCATTTTTGTTTATCTTCCTTTAAAAAAAAAAAAAATTAAATTTTTGAAATGTGTAATCTAATCCCCATCAACCATATTATTTTGCAATTCCTAAAGCGCCCACATTTTATACTCTTAAATTTTTTTTAAAAAAAAATAACAGTATTTTTTTACACTATTATTGCTATTTTTCCCCTTCTGAACTCAGCAATCTGATTAGAATGTACTAAAATTAATATACATCTCTTTGCCTCTTGATCTCTATATATTAATTTCTTTTTTTCTTCTGAACGAAATGAAATAAAAGAATCGTCAACGCCAAAATACACAGTGAAAAGCTATTAATTTAAAAATACTAAATAAATCTAAATAAATTTTTTTTAAAAAAATCTGCTAGTTGTTATTTGCTAAGAAATCATTGCTCTTGTTTGTCATAAACTTTTTAAAGAAAAGTATATATTTTCTCCCCCCCCCCCTTAATTTTTAGGTCTATTTTTAAGTTGTGTAGTCCGCTTTCTTTTTCTCTCACTAAAATTATGCATTTTTTTTCTCTCTCTCTGAAATGTTACTTTGCAATTTGATATTGTTCTAGATACTCTACCCATTCATTCGTGTTTTCTTGATAGCCTTTGTTCCTCTTTTTTTCCCACGCATCACAAATATTACATAAATAATAGCTGAAACCCATTATATACTTCGGTCAACCCTGTTGGCAGAGAGTTTTTTAACTGAACGTGTGAAGCTGCTCTGAAATGAATTCGAGTTTTCTTAACTCCAAGGGAGGGGTATACACTTCCGATTATTTCTTATCAATGCAAGCCTGCTGTCTAGCCGTTGGAACACATTTATTTTCCTAAATTGTAAACTCGTGTATTTTCAGCTTCGCTAGTCTAAATAGGGGGAAATAAGGAAAAAAAATATGATTAATAAAACAAATAAGAACAAACTAAATGGGCCCTCTCGAAGTTTTTCGCTCACCAGCTGTGCGACTTCAGAAATAAACAGCGATCTGAGATCGCTTGTTTCAACAAAAAATAAGTATAAACAAAACGGACGGGGTAAAAAAAAAAAGTCTGATACAAATATTACGAGATAGTTTGAGAAGTAATTTGGCAGTTTTTTCCACCTTTTTCTTTCGGGCGTGGCAGCGCCGAAGGTAGAATAATAATCAACCCTTCCGAGCAACATTCATTGTTGTAGACAAAGGCTAACCCTTTGCTCACCAGCTGCTAGGGGCAATCGCTGGAGGAGGAGGTGGGGGGAATCAGGAAGTTCTCTCGCAGCTTCTTTCTCCGCGCTCGGTTTTTTTGCCGCGCGCTTTTTTTGGTTTGTTTTTTGTTTTTTTCGTCTCTTTTGTCTTGCGCCGGCGCTCCACTTGGCTCGTTTATCGACCCTTTGCTGCTTCCGTAAAGGCGCCTTGGCGTCGAACAGCGGTTCTTTGGCTCCTTTGCTGTAAGGTGGAAGGAAGCCAGAGAGCAGTGGTGGTATGAAAAACTGATATGGTAAACGTCGAATCATACACACGCAGTGTTCTCTTGTTTTTATGGGAAAGGCGAATGTCGAATGATTTCCCCCAATTGATCGCGCTTGACTCTTCTTTTCTTTAAAAATTTTTTCCCTCGTCAAAATACGAAGGTTTCTTTTTATCATTTAGTTGGAATTTAATTACTTTGGAAAAATAGTAGCCGTTTTTATTCCTTCGTGATTATCAGTGTATATTTTCCGAGAGCGGGTTAAAACAGAGAGGGCATGCGATTCGCTTCTTATTATCTTGATCAATCCCGAAAATTTTTCGTTCGTGGAAATTAAGATTTGGTTTCATTCGAGACTTTTAATTCTACTGTAATGGAACTTTCTGTTATGAAAAAAGAAATTTTAAAGACTCTGAGGTACAAAATACAGTTCATTTGACAGACTTGTTCATCGCTTTGCGGGATGTAAATTCTTCCTTGAACAACTGTTACTTTAAAATCATTTTTTGTGCCTATCCCCCCCCCCTTCTTTTCATTGCTTTTTTTTTTATCCAGAGAAAAGAGAATGTTGCTGTAGAATGTCTTGCTTGTGAAATTTTAATTTAAATTTTAAAGTGTTACAAAAAAAATTTAAGGCTATATTGATATATATATATAGTGTTTTTATTGCTTATGTACCACATAGCATATGTTGTTCTAATTAGACCAACAAGTTGATTCAAAACTATTGAAATCAATTTCTTGTTCACATGAACGTGAATAAAACACGTTTGAAAAGCTTGGAAGAGAAAATCAGGTAAAACGAATGGATGTATTGTCGTTAAGTTGCAGATTAATCTGTTGCCTTCCGTAACAAAAGTGTTCTGACAGAATTGATAATTAGTTACAAAAAATTCGTATTAACATGATTGTCATCTCGATTTATCATTCATATTTAGAGTTAGATTTAAAGACATCACTAGCTCAGCATTTATACTATTACTGAATGTTAATAAATGAAATTCTGATCTCCCCCCCCCCTTTAAATAATATCATTTGGAGTGTTTCTTGATCCTTCAAGCGAAACCACAGTTAGAAATCGTATTGCGGAATTCTAAGAGAATGAGAGAGAGAGAATTCGATTTTCCAAATTGTTTGATGTGAACATTGTTTGTGTAGTATAGTTGTGACAGTGATATGTCGAGTTGAAAAATGGCAACAAAAAATGCCCTGTTTAAATATTAAGGTACCGTTTTGAGTACTGTGAAGAATACGCCGTTTTAGAGACCTCTTCTTGAGAATTGTAACGTTTGGTTGGAACCTAACTGTGAAGGGTTATCTCGATCAGCAATAAAAAATACTCTTGTTAGTAGCTTGGTATCACTGCAGTCTTTTTATGTCAGTCTCTGCATCGATTTCTTCTTTTTTTACTTTTGTCTTGCCGACTTTGATTTTTTTCCCTTTCTTCTGTTGAAAGCTATTGCTTCTGGATGGCAAAAAATAAGTAAATAAAAAACGGTTCTCTGAATGGCGACCGATTGGCGGCTTTGGAATAACCCTGGCGAGTACTTGTTTTTGAATCTCGTTCGTCTATGTGTGCGTGAGAAGGGCTGTATTTTTAGCTGTCACTTTAGGGCTTGGGATCAAAGGGTTAGACAGCGAGGCTCCGGAAGTGGAGCGCACATTGGGCGACTCGTTTACATAAATTTCGGACGAAAAAGCGGAAATGTCCGTCACTTTACAGCGAAAAGTTTTTTTTAAAAAAATTTGGCTTGTTTTTTTTTCCTCTTGCGTATGACAAGAAATTGGAGGAGATAAAAATAAAGAAGCGTTCTCTTAAGACGCTTTTATCTTCTCTGCCAGCTTTTTTTCCCCTTCGCATCTGAACTGACTGTTGCAAATCTTAGTCTTGAATCATCAAAGACAGAAAAAAAGAGGGGAGGGAGGAAACCAGTGATTATGTTGAATGCTGGTTTTTTCGTGTGGGTGATCTGCCTATTCTCTCTCTCTTCTCCCCTTCAGAAAAAAAATCATGCCATTTACTTTTCTTTTTTCGCTTTCCTAGTTGTACTCGTATATTATTTGAATGTTCCAACCTCTTCAAAAGTTTTTTCTCCTGCGTTTGGTATCTCCAAATAGACATAAATAACTCTGTTTTAGCTTTGACTTCGAGTGAATTTTGGTCTTATATTCGCTTATTAGGACTGGTCATTTCCCATATAATGATTCTCATTTCATGATGGAATTTTGAAAGGATAGAACACTAGAGCACGTGCATATTTCCGAAATTAAAATATTAAAACGAATATCATTCTAAAAATTAGAATATTGTAATCAATGGTATTTTCCTAAAAATGAAATCTTGACTCGTCAGCCAGATTTAAAGAATCTGAAGTACAAAAATTCTATTTTTTCCCCATTTCAAAATGTTTTTACTATACAAATATAAAGTTAAAAAAATATTTGAATACCTTTAGAAAATATGTTACTATACACATTTTAATGGGGGGGGGGGGTGAAATAGTCAGGTTAATTCACCCATTCTATTTTTTAGAATTGCTTTAGAAGAAAAAAGTAAAAAATTGTATTTTGAAGGGGGAAAAAACACAGCTCTTTTTTTAAGAATCTGTATCTTTTTTTCTTTAACGAAACCTTCTTGATGTGAAAATTTAATGCTATCGAATTAAAGCTCTCAGGTATATATTGATTAAATAACAACAATATTCTTTATCCAATCAATCCATTTCATTTCATAAACTGACAGTTATGGAAGAAGAATCAACAGATCCTCATTATAGGTGAGAAATGACGCTGTCCAAAGTGTCCTCGTTTTTTAAAAAGTTGGTGTGAAACAAACTTTGTCCTCTTCGAAACCAAAAGACTGGGAATTCTAATCATAAACATTACAATCGCGCCCGTCCAAACAAGTTCAAAGTTTGTATTTTGGACGAGACGAATTTTTGATTCCCTGCCGTATTTAAGAAAGTGTCATAGATTCCAGAAGTTTTCCCGTCGGAAAACACTCCAACCCCCTCCTTCTCAAGTTATAAACAAAAAGACCAAAATTCCCCGTGCATTTCCATTACGAAGTTCAATTTACTTTTCTGATAGCTGAGGCATTCCTTCTTTCCATTAAGCAACCTAAAACTGCAAGTGGATGAGTATTGGCCTTTGTTTCGAACACAATGGCCCAACCCTTTGATCCCAGGCAGTGTGGAACAGCAGATGGTACTCGGAACGCCTTTCCCGCGCTCTCCACGGTCCACGCCTGACAGATACTTTGGTTGCTTACTTGATTACAGAGTAGAGCTCCATTCTCTCTCTCAAGTGACCAGTGGGGGCGATTTTGACCCCCTTTAATTAAGTTGCGTGATTCGAAAAACACGAACGCTACCGCATGAGAGATGTCGTCCAATTAAAAAAGCTTCCTATCGGACTAGCTCTTTCTTTAGATCAAAGAAATCTGCTACATTCATTGATGAAGTTCAGAAAAAAATACGAGGTTTTGCATTCATTCTTATTTATCCGTTTATTTTACTCCGTTATCAGAAGAAAAAGAAAAGGCGGGGATTATTTTTGTTTGAGAAAATAATCTGCAACATTTCTCCCTGTCTGCAATTTATGTTCATGGATGATGCCTTGTCCTTTTTGTAAAGTTGGATGCGCTCGTGATGTACTTCTTTTACCTTTCTTTTTTTAATGGTTCTTCTGTACAATAGGATTTATTTTTCAACAGGAGGAAATGTGACAGGGCAGATAATTTTCCTTTTTGATTAAAATTTGTTCCTAAGTAAATGGAGGCTTTTAATAATAGTATTTGGTAAAGATCGAACTACAAGAGGTATTTTTTTTATTATTGATTTTAACTCAGTTAAAATAATTTTAATGTTATATATAGATCCACATAATATAGAATATATATAGATGGAAAACTCTAAAAGTTATTTCTTATGAATGTTTTGAAAAGAATTGACACACACACACACACATGAGATATAGATGATGATAGATAGATTTTTAATTAATTTTTTAATAAAATAACTTCCATCTGTGTCTTTTTTGAGAAATTAATCTAAGCCAATTTCTCCTAATTAACTTCTAACCTTTCAACTGACGGCAATTAAAGATTGTTAAATCAATTAAAATTTTATTTCACTGTATGTTAAGAAAGACTCAATTTATTTGAATCAATGAAAAAAATTTTGAAATGAAAAATTTAAGAAACTGTGCTTTTTTTTTGTGAAATATCAGAATAGTGCTTTGTTTTATTTTTAAAAATATTTTTCTATGAGTATATGAGAATAATTAATACAACCAAACACCGAATGGAACGTTGCTTGAAATTTAAACAGTGCTTTTCTCCCCTCCTCTATGGATGAAAATTCTTCAAATTATCCATATAAAATAAAAGTTTTTCTAATCACTTTGCTAAGTGATATTTTTTATAAATAAAATAGTTTAATATGGGGGTATCTATCTTTTTTTATATTTTGTTTCGATAATTGTTCGAATGGTTATCTAAGACCGATTAAAATTTTAAATGTTTAAAGCAGTTTGAAATATAATAACAATCCTCTTTCCGAAAAGTCATCTAAAATTTCAGTTGCTTGTTCACAGAAATCTTATCTCTCTCTAATGGATTGGTATCCCCCCTACCGCAATATGCAATCTCTCTTACTTAAAAATTTATTGTGGTTGAATATATTCGTTTTAATACCAATTAATTTGTTAAGGCTTTGTATAAAATTATTTCCATATGGAAGATCACACGCGCTAGTGTCAAGCGTGTTATTTGGTGCTTCGAGGTGTTTTTTTAAGTGAATAAAATTGTTTAATCGTGATAAATACTTTTATATGTAAATGGAGTTTTAGAGAATATATATATATATAAAAAGAAACTTTTGTACTTAGCCTTGTACCATACGATTTACTTTTGAAAGTGTCTTTTGGGTTCAGATCTTTATTGAGTTTTTAAAATTTTCTGCTTTTTTTTAACTGTTGAAACTGTAACACTGAATATATATATATATTTAGTACTGCGTACCAATATTCCAGTTTCTATTTTAAATTTGTTGCATCAAATGCATCTACGACGTAAAATTTAAATCTCAATGTATAGGAATATATTTAACAATACGTAGTAAATCTTTAAATCTGAACTAAATTCAAAAATTAGTAAATCTGAACTAAATTCATCCTTCCCCCTAAAAAAATGTAGGCACAGCTTGGTAAATGTTTTGTTAATCAGTTTTTAAAGCTCTTTTGTTCATTAATAAAATTTTGTCACACTGTGTAATTTATAAATTATGCCAGGGAATCCAATGCAAGCAATTTGATTTAATTCAAAAAATTTTATATGCTTGTAACTTCGGAAATATAAATTTTTATATAGCCCACCATTCTCATAGATGTACTAATTAAAAAATAAATTTATATAAATGGTATTTATTTATCTATTTAAATAACTTAGTAATTATTTAAATAGATAAATATTTCCCCTTAGTAAATATATATTAACATTTCCTTTTAGTTAATGGAATATTGAAGTTTGTGATTTAATTTTTACTCAAATGAAAAATGGAATATACATATATGCTTCTGTAGCAGTATAAGTAGAACCAGAGCTCTGTTATGCAAATCTATTTCTTGAGCAACGATTTTCAGTTAGATATTTTTTCCTCGTTTTAGAAAATTCTTAAATTTCTAGAAACTGATGTCACATTAAACAAAAGTGAAAGAGGATATACAACTTTAAAATTCAAGAACTATTTTGTGAAAATTAATTTTTTTAAAAAAAATTTCTGTCTGAATTTTCCTTTTGCAGTGGTCGATTTCTTGAACTCGTCTGGTTTTACAGCTTATGAGAAAAATAATAAAAAGTTTAACCTCTTCCCTCGGAAGTCGATTGCATTTTAGCGTCGCAAATTGTTATTATCTTTCTCATTCTATTGCTGTTATTTATTTGTGGTTTTTCGAGTATTAAACCCGTTTTACTTGTTCTCGGTTTCCTTTAATTATATGCCAGACGACTTTTGGTGAGTTTGTTTATTGAAACTAAAATTTGAAATAAAGAAAATTGAAAAATGTCTGATATGTTATCTTTGTATCACAGCGCTTTGGAAACGACCAAAAATAAATATAAAACCTGAATAAATTACCAGATTTATTTTTCGTTACTTTAAATTTTATAAATGAAAATTCCACGATCTAAAAAGAGGCAGTAAGTCAAAAGACTCAAAATATTGATAATACATGATTGCGCGTTCATCGTTTTATTATTGTGGTGTAAACCCATAAAACTGCACATAAAAGTAACAACTGCAGTATATGTTGGAAAGAAATTGTACTATTTGTTCATTTTCATTACTTACATATACAAAGTCATGCTTTTGTCTGAAACTCAAATCCACATATTTTTTTCTTTTTGTAAAAATTTTCCGTGACTTTAAGAGACATTTTTTGCATTTTGAATATTCCAGTGCTTATCTGTGCTGCTATTCACATAAGAATTCACTTCAAGCTGTGGCAATGTCGTGTTTTCTCTGTATTAAGAATTTTAAAATTAATTCTTTATTTTGATTGGTTGATTGATTATTAACATCGCATTCTGAAGCTACACAAGAGCTTTTAGAAACAGATTTCGTAATTTTTAAGCCTCAGTCAAGTGACGAAGATGGCATCTGAGCTGGCACCCCACTCTCCAAACTTCCACACCGCACCTACATGAAGACTTTGATCTTCGACAGATTTAATGTGCGTCAGCTCCTCTACATGGTGGATCTTCAGTGGCATCAGGACTCGACGGAAACAACGCTGACCACGAGTTCTAAATTATGACCTCTGGGCTACCTCGGCCACTACTTTTCATTGTGAAGTAAAGTTCTTTATGTAGATGTTTAAAGAAGTATTTGATAAATTTTAAGTTCTAAAAAAACAAGATCAACTTCATTGAAAGTTTATTGTATTTTTTCTCTATACTAATTGCTTATATACCCCCTTCTATTTCGTTAAAATGCTTTGCATTAGACGTATTTTCAATAAAATATTTTTCGTATGATTAACTGGAGAATAAAATGTTTTTCTTTGACAAATTATCTTTAAGAATTAATACTGTTCGCAAATTTTGGCATTTTTTCATAAAAAACGAAAAAAAAAAATAATGAATTTTGTTTAAATATAACATATATAAAAAAAATTGTAAAAAAAACTTTTTTTAAAAAAATCTGCTATAAATTTTGAGTATGATAACTGAAGAAAACTTTTTTATATTATTTCGAATTTCTGTTTAAAAAAAATTATAAATTTCTTGCTGATGGCTACAAAAACAGTTATTATATTTTCTTTCGAAAGTCAATTTCTAAAAATTTCAAAATATTTCTTTTCATACTCTTGGAAAGTTGAATAATTGAGTAAAAAAAAAATACTCAAGGCAAAACACTGTCAATTATATTTCAATGTTAACTTTATCAATGGATTCAATTCAATACTGTCCAAGTAACTATGTATTGAAACTTTGTTAAAAGGCATTTTTTTATTTATTTATTTTTGTCATTGCTTCATCCTATGTTCTGATTTTTCTTGTCATTAGCTTCCTGATTTTCATTCTATGATAAGCTAGTCAACTTTCTCTTCTTGTGATGACGTGTATGTTAAGAAACTTTCAGTTTTATTTACTGTTGATGCAAAGTATTTTTGCAACCCTTCATTTTAATACATGTACCCATAAACATGTTTTATGACGCGACGACATACAAAATTTGACCCCAGAAGATTATCACGAGTGATAGATAGTAGTCTCTTCAGAATACCATATCGCTTTGATGACCTGATGGTTAATGTTGGATCCGATGACAACTTGAGGGGAAAAGAAAATTAAAATACCATGCAAATTATTAGCAATTTTTTTTCTCTTCTCCTAGCTAAGTGAACTGTTTTTATAAGCTGTTATAGAAGAGTTTTAAATTTCGTGGTACAACACATGCAAATTAGTTTTTTCCCCTCTCTTGACCTTATTACCATTTTTTTAAAACTACTCCACCCTCCCTGTTCTGTTGGTTTTAGGTTCTGTCCTCATAATTCCTATTCTCTAAACAGCACTGGGTGTGTTTTATTCTTGACTATGCATTAGCTTCTAGACTAGAGCTTCTGTGCTATTTTGCATCAATAGAGGGAGGATGGTTTCATACAAATGCTTTAAAGATCAACAGTTTTTAAATGTCTGTGATTCACTGAGAATTATTCATCTGCTAAAAAATAAGTAAGTCTTAATTAAAATAAGTTATTCACTAAAAACATTCAATTATCATTGATTCTATTTTTTTTAAAGAAAATTATAAATGGAATTATAAACTTTTCATCCTTTGTTCTGTGGTGCATTGTTATTTAGATGTTTTAAATCAAAAAGAGCAATATACATTGTATAGCATTTAATATCTTAAAATAAATATTCTCTCTAAATAACTCATTAAAAATTGCCTATAAATATCTTTTATGATTACTATCTGCTTTAGCTCTAAGTATATTCTCTTCTTCCTTCTTAACTTATATAGTCTCTTCTTCTAACTTAATCCATAGAATTCTTAAATCCCTTCTAGTTGCATCTTTTTTTAAAAAAATTTTAGATTTGATGTAAAAACCGCTGTGTGAATTTACTTTTAAAAATGCCTTTATTTTCAATTAACTTTTATATGCACAAAATTTTGAAATAATTTTTTGAATTATATGTCCACAGACTTGTGCTTGACCCTTTAAGGTGATTTAACCTACTTCTAGTAATATATTATTGTAGGTTCCTTAGATCCATGTTTGTAATTTATTTAATGAGAAACTCTCATGAGTTGACAGCTAGAAGTTTTTTCAGGAATCCAATATTTATTTACATATATTACTTAACCATTTACTACAAAGTCGCTTTACAACCTCTCATTTAGTTTGTTCGCATCGTTAAATCTCTTTTCGGTTTGTTTTTAACATCTCGAGTGAGTTGCCACTCATTTCAAACTAAAATGTACAAAAAAAGTAACTCTCTTACCGTAGATGACGCAACAATTGTACTGTAATGTGTACTTACAGAATGTACCTGATTCCTTATGATTCTCTTGTTACGCTTATATTCATTTTGAATCAGCATTAACAAATGTTAAAATTTTAAATAACCATATAAGTGCTTATTCAATCTTCTTGTATATCTTCGTAAAGTAAAATGGTCTACTTTACTGAAACATTCACCTGATAAAAATTGAATCTTACTTTTTTGCCAATGTTCAATAAAATATCCATTTCTGTAGCGATTTCTAGCGTATTTTACTCATAAAAAATACAATAATAATTCGTTTAAAAAATAAGAAAAGAAAAAAGATTGGTAATGACCTCCTAAAGAATATTAGTGAAAAAACGATACTTTAAAAAAAAAACTGATGTATTTTTGCACTTGTGTTTTAGATAAGTCTCCACCCTTGAAAACGAAATAAGAGTAAATTGGTGTCGAAAACGTGACTAGCATTCCAAAACGTAATCACGTATTTAGACAAGATCCTTGTTCTCCTATTTCTCGACATATGCATTGCCGGTATTTAAAAGTGGAAACTGAGTTTCCAATCAAATGTAGAACGACAATATATTTTGTTTATATTCCCATCTCCTTTGTGTGTATTTTGTTTCAATTAAGATAAATAATATTTTTTTTTGTTGAAGATTTAAAATATCTCTTCCAAAATAATTGTATATTGTGAAGAAAATAATGAAACTAACTTTAAAAGGATTCTGATCTCAAAATATTTTTTATTGTTAAATTCAAATCAAGTTATTCACCAAAGAATTTAATTGCTTCCTTCTAAACAAAAAATTTATTCGTAATATTTGAATTGATAATATCTACTTAACTAATACAATTTTCTTTTACTTAATTCGTAATTTTAAATGTTCTTCATACACATTATAAGAAATGTTTTTTCTTATAATATTTATTAAAACTGAATTATTTTCAGCGCTCTCTTTAAAAATATCTCATTCTTTTCCAGTAGTATTAAAACAGTCTTTTAATGAATATTTTAATTGTTAAAAAAAATCTGTATTATGCAGAAAATCGTACAAATGTTCAAATCAATGATAGTTTCCTGCATTTTTAAACAACATATATATATTTGTTTGCTTTTTCTTATGGGGAGGAAGGTATAAAATCAAATAATTTAATTTTGTAATTAGCGAATTACAAAAAAACATTTGGAACGTTCGCATTGTGTTTTAAAGCGCTTGGGACTAAATATTCATTTCATTCGAATATTTATTATATTTTTAATTATGCACTTAATTTCTCGTGTTTTTACTTGCAAACAGTATAAAGCTCCAATTTTTGTGGAACAAAGAAAAATGGAGGATAATAATTAAAACTCTTGCATTGTAAAAATTCTAGTGTAAAAGGAAAAACATGTTTTTTTTTCTGTTAGTGTTAAAAAATGATATATATATATATATATATATATATGTCGTATCAATTATTTCTTTATATAATTCTGCATTACGTGCAAAGAAGCCTTTCACAAATCAACATGTGGTCAAAAATCGGATGCATCATGAACAGTGATCGTGTAAAGTGCGATTTAAACGTAAATATTTGTCACCGTGTCATTTTGAAGGTAAAATAGCCAGTGAAGAAAGGGTTGCGTGACCAACTACCCCTTTCTGTCCCTCCCTCTTTTCTTTGCCGCTTATTTATTTGTATGTTGGGGTCCGCAGTTTTCTTTTCTTTCATTTTCACGATTTTCTTTATTGCCTGTTTATAACATACGCTGGGGGGGGATGGATTCTGTCATTTCATGACGTCACCCTTTCACGAAATACAGCCTTTATCGTAAAGCACTTCTTGTTGATGGAAGTTGATGAATGGGCTTGAAAAATCGACAAAACATATGCTACTTTTATTATTTTTCCATTATTATTATTATTTCCCAAAGTTTTGTAAATTTGTGCGGTCAGTTTCTTCTTGGGGGAAAAAAGGAATAAACGTTATATTGTATTGGGTGAAATATATTTGTTTATCCTTTTTTTCCCCCTCCCTGTTGGAGTGACTATACATTTTAGACTAGTATTCGTACATAGTTATTTATAGTTTCGATTAAAATAGAGTTTGCCAGATGAAGGACACTTATGATTGATGAATTATAGGTGGTTGAGCTCTCCCCCACCCCTTTGTAAGTTTTAAAAGGTATAAAGTTGTTTTTCTGTTGTTATCGAATCAGTTCGTTGGACATATTTCAATTGAAGAACGGAAAATATTTTTACTGAAAATTTAAGTTTGGGGTGTGGTACATAATCTCAATAACTAGAATTTAGTAGCTTACGTGTAAATGTAATCTGTATTTAGGAATTCTACATCATTACAGATAATAATAAGTTTTTTTATTCTATGGAATAAAACTTAACTTTCCTGTTAGGATGAACTATTATTTCAATACAATATTAAATAATCTACATTCAACAGTTAAACTCGAGTAACATTTAGTTTGGTCTTGTTTTCTTGTAACATTTAAACGTACAGAAAATCAAAATGTTTTCTTTAATGCAATTTATGAAGTTTAATGGAATGAGATGTTTATTGAGCAAATCGTGTTATGCTTCAAAATAAAAAGGTAGAGAAAGGCAATGGAATAATGTGTGTTGATACCGCCATATAATGACCAAATAATTACATTTATCAATTAGTATGCATCGACTTATTTTGAAAAATGTTTTTCCCCCTTCTTCAATGGCTCAACAGCCTTCCTTCTCTAGAAGTCTTCTCCAGGCATCTCTACTTTTGGCAACCGTTTTCCAGTTTTCAACCTTTAAAATATTAAGATCTTTTTCGATAGAATCAATCCACCTTAGCGAGGGTCTGCCCTGAGGTCTATTTCCCGTGGGGTTTGACAGAAAGATTTTCTTGCAGCAACGATCTTCATTTATTCTAACTATATGAGCAGCTCATTTCAGTCTCTGTAATTAGGCGTATTTTACAATATCCAGTTGTTTGTAAATTTTATAGAAATCTAAATTAGATCATTTTCTTCATGTTCCGTTCACTTGGATCCCACCAAGAATGAAACATAAGATCTTTCTCTCTAAAATACCCAAAGCTTTGTAATTTTTATCCAATAATTTATTTCATTTATAAAAAAAAAAGTAAATATGTGTCAGTCATTTGTGAGTAACATTTTAAACGTTCAAAGATGTGAAATAATTTACTTGTGGTTGGCTCTCATGTTATACCTTTTTACTTTTCGTTATCTTAATCAAGGTCTTTTAAACTCTTTTTGACAATTCTATAGAAGGCATTTATTATGAAGCTTTACTTGTTAATGAATTTGTGTGTGCTTTAATTTTTCGTTTGAGTGAAGATTTTTGATAAAAGCTTTGTAATTATTTATTTTTATGGTATTTTAGCTCATTCTTTTTTCTTTTCTTTTCTGTGCATGAGGGGTTTTTTTTTGTCTGTCTAGGGGGTGGAGTTTAAATAAATTGTATACCTAGGTAACACATTAAAGAATTTTTCCGAAAGATTTATCTAAAGTTTAATTTGAAACATACAACACACATATTTTACAGTGTTTTACTAATGATTATAAAACACTCCTACTCTTTTATTGTTTTCTAATTCAAGTAAGTTAAGTGCTTTTAATTAAATTTAAAAAAAAACTGAATAATCAAATAGTGTTTATAGAATATGTAAAATTATCTCATTCAGATGTGTAACGTATAAATATAATTTTTCGAAATATTACATTAATGAATCATACAGAGCATTGATATGTCATTAAAACCATAATGATATATCTATCATAGTGTGTGAGGGAGAGCCCAGCATTTATATAAAACAACTTTCAATTTGTACTAATCAAATAAATGACTTGAGGACCCTCAAATAATTTTGATACGGGCCCCATTCAGGACTAGCTACACCAGTGATACAATATGATGATATTTTGTTAAAAATTTAGATGGCTATGCGATATATTTTAATCAAAATCAAACCTTTGCACATGCTTTTTTTTTTCATTTTAAATTTTTAAAAAAATCTATCCTATTTATAGGAAACATATGCCTGTATATTATTCCAAATAAATTTCAAAACACACAGGTGTTCAACTTTTTTAAATTTCACTCTTCAAATTTTGACGTTAGCATCAAATCACCATGTGGTTGATAGGTGTAATACTGAATGATTCTTTTAAATGTCTCGAATAAAAATCTTGATAGACATCAAAAAACTTTTTTCACCCTTCTATTTTTACTATTTACTAAATTGCTCGTTGCTTGTATCAATTTCATGTTTTTGGTTCTTATTATTTTAGCTGTTTTATTGGTAGCTTTTAATTTGTTAATATATTCTATTAGTTTATTTTAATTTAAAAAATTAGTTCATTAGTGAAAATTCATCTAATTCTTTGTTTTACCCTCTTTGATTTTGAAAGAAAAGTTTTATTTTGCAGCATGTGTTTCGAATTCAGAAAACTGTTTAAAACTTGATTTTTATTTAAATTTAATGGAAAATCGCATATTTCTCCAAATATAAAAGCAATTGTAAGTTTCCTGTTTGATAATACCGCGTACAAAGACCTGCATTGGAAGATTTATTTTTATGTTCGAAAATAATCTATTTTTAACTTTTTATAGTTTTCACCGATAACAGGAAAGAAAAGAATGAAGAGTAAATAGTTACGTATTGGCTTTATGTGATTTTTACTCTATTAAGCCGCCTTCTGTTTGTGAAAAGTCTGGTTTTTTTAAAAAATATTTCTTATTTTTTCTTGCTTGTTTATTTTCTATGAGAGTTTGTAGTTCATTGTTTTCCGTTTCAAATGACTCAATGTTTGTTAAACCATTTCATATTTCATATTCTAATAATAATCTTACGTTGATTTAAATCCGACTAATCATGAAAAAAATCGCAAATCTGTTTTTAATTTTCTCATATCTCTTACAGAACAAAAAAACACATCTCCCCCCCCCTTCTTTTATTTAAATACTGTTGTTGAAGCCAGTTCTTTGTTTTGTCGACAGTCTTGAAATTATATGTGTGGTTTTTTTATTGGGGTTATTTTTTTTTTTTGTGTGAAGATTTTTACTATGGTATAAAAAATAAAAATTCCATCATCTGCTAAACCTTCTGTTACTATTTTGATGTAGTTGGTATTATTTTTTTGTAGTCGCCGTGTCTTTTAACCTTCGGATCTCTTTGAATCGCTTCCCGGCCAGAATAATCCTGGGCTATTTCAAGCTACTCAAACCCACGTTGAAGTTTTTCATTTTATTTGTCCCCTTTGGCAAAATTGCTAGGAAAGATCTGGATTTATTTTACTTATTTATTTTATTTTATTTATTCATTTATTTGGGATGTATACTACAAACAATGCAAGTCTCCTGGTCATTTCACTCTTCAAAAACAAAAGCATTTTCTTGAATAAATTGATTTTACTGGGAAAAAATTACGGTCCTCTTGTTTTGGAAATGTTAAAAGGTAAACTATTATTGTATAGTTAGGTTTAGTATTCCGTTCAATTCTGTGTGCATCTGAACTACTATATATATATATATATATATACCAAAACCCTCGAGTAGCTTAATAGGGCGACGTTAATATATTCATTCACTCACTATATATATACCTTATTCTCGGTGGAAGCAAAAGACTTATTAATCTAAAAAAAATTATATCCTTTTCATGAAAATATTTTGACTGGTTTCCAAAGTTTATTTCACTGACTTACTAACTTTTATTTACTATTTTTGATTGGCTAGTTTTTTTTGTTTGTTTTTTGTCATATACAGATATATCAAGATATAAAAAGTGTCATTTTGATATAATATGGAGCAACTTTTAATATGATGAAACTCCTAATAAAAAGTACAATAAGTTTTAAAGGAGATTATGTTTCTTTATGAATACTTTCACGCCTGATCTTTTATTCATAAATTTAGTGTTTTGATTTATCACCTTGTTTATTTCTATCGTATAAATAAAATTTTATTTAATCGTATTTGCCGTTGGTGTCTTTCGTATTTTATACTCTTTCATCGAATTAAGAACTGTAAATCTAATGTTCATATTTGTATGAAATTTAACAACTTAAACAAATACTTGATTGTTTATTAACGTCGCACATTGAAGCTCTTGGCGACAGGCATCGTAATTTTGACCGCAGTCAAATGACAAGAGCGACACCTAAGTTGGCACTCCACTCATCAAACTTCCAGTTCGACGTAAGGACTTTGAGCCTCTAGACATTTAACATTCGTCAGCTTTTCTACATGGTGGATTCTCAGTTGACCAGAACTCAAACCATGATTCGACAGAATTAGCACGAGTTCGCGACCATTACCATTCGGCGTCTTCAGCCACGTTAAATTAATTCCCAATAAATTAAATTTCACGATAATTCATGAAACATTTAGTTTCAAAAATATTCATTAAAAAAAGTAAACAATTCGATTTAAGGGTAATTTATTGCAGTATATATAGTTTTCTATATGTCAAAATAAAGCAAAAGTGTTTGTGGTATTTTTTCAGTTGCAGATCTTTATTTTATTTTTGTAATTTTTAATAATACATTTTCTCAGATATTAGAAAAATTGAAAGCCACACAAAAAATCATCAAATCATCACAGTGTGAGTGAAAATCTATGAGATTCGTTAGCGTCACCCCCCCCCCCTTTGTTTTAAAAGAATTTTTTTTCGAGCACATTGGCAAAGAGCTCAGGTGGAAAGCAAACTTCTATTTCGCTTAAAATGAAGATGGAGATTCTTTAGGCTGGCGATCAAAAACAGAAGAATTTGAAAATTTGTATTAAATTTCGTTAAGTTCTTGTGAATTTTTTATTTTTGTTTTATTGATTTTTATTTAATACTTGCATTTTTTTGTATCTATGTAAATAAAATGCACACTAATAAACTTAATTTTGTTGAATACATGCTTTTTTTTTAAATATCCTTTAACACGAATAAATATTTCAGTCCCCTTTGTTTCGTGTGAAGCAATTTTCAATGTATATTGTATTTTTTACTCATGAATGTTTGTTTTATTTTTTTTTAATTTTATTTTAATTATTCCCTAAATTTAATATTTTATTAAAGTAGCATAAAATTTTACACTCGCACATATATGCTTATTATAATGTCTTGAGTTTAAATTTGTCAAGTACATAAGTAGTCATCTTATTTGACTTTTTTTGTTCGTTTGAATCTCTAACTCCACCCCTTTCATATCGTTTGAAGCCTTGGAAATGCTCCCGTGAAGTTTTTCGTAGATTTTTGATTTTTCTTGATCTTGCCTTCGAGAGGTTGTTAGTCGGCTTTTAGGCTTGCTGCCATAGTAAACTCGCATGTTTTCATTCTTCAAGGGGTCTTCATCATTTCCCTCTGATTCAAGAACTCTTACGAAACAAGCCCTTTGTTTACGTTGTATTAGTAAGTCTTATGTAAAAATGCCACCTAAGTTGTTTTGTTTCGAATTCAAAAGGAAGTTGCACTTTTTCCGCTCGATTTAACTTATTTATTTGCGTAATGAATTGTTTTGCATTTTCTAATTAACGAAAGCAAGCTGAATCAGTGCTAATATGGAAAAGTAAAACAATACACTTGCTCGTTCGCTTTTTAACCATTGCCATCCTTTATCTACATAAAGCATTTTTTTCTCCTTCTTTCTCGCTGCTTGCTTCCCACTTTGAGTTTGCGATTACAATGAAATTTCTGCTTTTTATATTTCAATGTAAACTTTTGATTGGGGGCTTTTATTTTAAAATGTAAGACCAAAATTAAAAGCCAGAGAAAAATGTTTTATAATTTACTGCTTGCGACGATTGGAGAATAAGTTACGAACTTCAAAATTATCTGCTAAAACTAGGATGGAATGCACAACCAGAGTTTTTTTTTTTGTTTTTTTTTATTTTATTATTCCCTTCTCTGAAAAAAAAAGTGATGTTATTAATTGAAGAATTCGAAACTGCGTTAATGTCTATAAATATAATTTATGTGTGCTTTTGCTCATATTTGCATAAAACCTACTTTAATTTGCTACAATCTTTTCTTCCGCGTCCTCAAAACATATAAAAACAACGATTAATATTAAGTATTCCTTCCTAAGAAATTTCATCAACAGCGTTTATTTTTTCAAAACCATTATTAGATTTTTGTTTATTCTGTTCTTATTGAAAGAGCCATATTCATTTTTCTTATTTGTATGAATAAAATAGAGAATGCGTCATTTATGAAGGTGGGTAAAAAAGTTGAAATAAAATCTTTCTCGCTTTTTCATTGGGCGCCATTACTTTTTTGCTTGTACTTACAAATTTTCTAAAGCCAATTAATTTTTTTATCGTCATTAGATAGGATGGCGGTTTTTTCCCTTGGCAAAAGCGAGCACCTTAATGGCGAAAAAGTAAATCGCCTAAAGGAATATTTCCCTCCGAATCGCGCGTTTTGTAGCCTTTCATATTTTGCCACTCCCTAATTTTAAAAGTCTTCTTCGTTTATGACCGCTTTAATTTTTACGGCTGCCAAAAAAAAAAAAAAAAAACAGATCAAGAAACTGCTTGGAGAGCCTTTTCGAATGAGCTGATTTTCTATTTACACATCTTTTAAGCAAAAGCTACCGATCATTCCATTCATCGACTTTTTTTGTAATTCGAATTTTCTCTTATTCATCTAATATTTTTATGTTATATTTCAAAGTGGATGCTATTTATTTTAGCGCTATTTGCTATTGCTCATACTTTTAAATATATAAGAATAAAACTCGTTAGATACTACTAAAATTAGAGCTTTTCAATTTTTTTAAAAAAATAATTTTTATTTATTTTGAGTCTCTGCTTGGCTTTATGATTTTTGAACACATCTTAACATCTCCTGTTGCTGAGTATTCTAGCTTTTCGTAAAGACTGATTTAGACGGTGTTTGTTTAAATTATTCCGTTTATTTATTTATTAATTATTTTTTTACGTTCTTTCAATCATTGATTATATGAATAATTTCACACAGCCTGTGGAACTGAGTTGTCTGTTTAAGACGACGATATGTTTTTAACATAAAACGTTTTCTTTTCTATTCATCAATTTTCTGTACGTCGATTTTTTTTTTAAATAATTTCTGACAACCTAACTGTTTTGGTTTCTCTTTTTCTAGCGTCTTATTAGTTTCGATATAAAAAAAATTCATATATTCTGAATTTGAATTTTCAATCATATTTTAATTTCTCGCCAGATAGGAAAAGGTCAGCTTTGAAGTAGATCTTATGGAAAGACCCTGTTTCTCATGGAATAAATTTCTTTTTATTTTTATCGTTGTTTTTATCAGGTCGTCAGTTTGAAGTCCTCACTTTTTACATTTCTATAGATTTTCTTTTTAAAATATAAGGAGACACTTTAAAAAAAATTTGTATTAAAATTTTTGTGGCATTGTACCATTTTACGACAAATTTTTATCGTCAAATTTACTTTAAAATATTGTTCCAGAAAGCATGTTCAACAATTAATTTAACTGTGAGAATTCATTCCTTTTTATCATCACTATTGAATCTGATTATTAGATCATTCTATCATTATTATAGCATTTCTTCTTTTCCGTGCAATAGCGAGCGCCACTGGATTATATTAAATTAGATATTTTAGGAAATCAAATAAATTATAAGCTGAAATGCACATTAACAATACTTCCGTTAGTTTCATTGTTTACCAAAGTTCTTTGATGAATTTTTATTTAAATTTTTTCTTTTAAATAGTGGTTTGTTTTGTAATAAGTGCATTTAATTGCAATCCTTAGGATTCACTAACAGTTCATGATTTTATACCTCTATATTTATTTTTTTCATTCAACCAACCGTATAAGCAGCCCTGTACTAATGTTGTTGATCTATGCAAAGATAAAATGCTCAAAACAAAATCTGAAAATTTTTGTCATAGTTCTTAATTTTAGAAGTTTTTAAATTTAAAAATGAGAGTCAGATGATATTGTAGATGGATCACAGATGATATTGTCAGATGATGTCGTATGATATTGTTTTGTAAAGATGGTATAACACACTACAACTGATAGAGATTATATATATTTACATCTAAAATTATTCACTAC
The DNA here is from genome assembly GCA_019973975.1 of Trichonephila clavata. Classification (NCBI taxonomy): domain Eukaryota; kingdom Metazoa; phylum Arthropoda; class Arachnida; order Araneae; family Nephilidae; genus Trichonephila; species Trichonephila clavata. The sequence goes on along the minus strand of BMAO01031901.1, from coordinate 181,030 downwards.
TCGGTTGTCGCAAATTTAGTCTATAATTTTTTTTATCTGTAAATATCAATTTTATATAAAAATATGTTTAACTTTAAAATATTATTTGAACTTGACTGTTGAAAGAAATTTAAATATTCCAGAGATATAGTAAGACTCTTAAACTGATTTCAAGTGGAAGTATTATGTAAAAAAAAATATGCCTGATAAAAGTTCAGGATGTCATATCTCTTATTCTGTTTATGATAACGTTAGTTAGTACAAACATTTCTGATTAACTGTTCAATGAATTTTGAGTTTGAAAATTTTTTTTCCGAGTTAATCGTGTGTTAAGTTTTTTTTTAAAAAAATATGTATGTGATTTTTTGGGCGTATGATTTTTCTTTTTAAATTTTTTTTCATGATTCCATTCTTTCTTTTTTTTTTAATTCACCTTTTGTAACAATTTGATATTTTTTAAAAAAAATTATATTTATTTAAAATAATTTTTCCCCTTACACAATTTTACTTTTTCTAGTTTAGATGTTTACTTTCGAATTAAAGTTTTGTTTTTAATTTCAAGAATCATATTGGGCCATCTCTATACGAAAAAGTTTTTTTTATGGAAATGAAATAAAAACTTTAGAATATCTCTTCATACAGTATCATTGAATTCAATTCTGAAATTGATTATAAGTTCAAGAATCATATTGGGTCATCTCAAAATGAGAAAGTTTTTTATGCAAGTGAATGATTTCCTTTAAGTTTTCTTCGAATATAAATCTTAAGATAATGTTTAAGATTTGCTTCAAAAATTAAAAGAATAGCAGCATAAACCTTATACGCGATCTGTGTCTTTATAATGTAACCATTTTCATTTCTTACAAAATTTAGATTTTAAGACCGTAGTATTAAAAATATAGTTTAAAAAAACTAATGATATAAGTTTTAAGCTATTAAAGTTCGGTAATATTTAATAAATTATTTTTCTGATTTTAAAGCAATAGAAATGAGTAAACATAAGTTTGACTGTGGGATTGAACATATGGCCAGAGTCAAATTTGACTGCTCTGTACGTCAAATAGCAATGATTGAGTTTTTTAAATTATATTCTGGGTAATCTTTTTATAAATATTTCTGTGGTTTAAAACATTGCCTTCCAATTGCATTGCAACGAATTATTCGCAGATTCAGGTTGCTCTTTCTTAGAATGTATCTAATCCTGTTTTTCATGTCTGAATAATTTATCAATAAAGGATTTATTTCTGTTTTTTTGTCAGTGCTATCACATCCTGATAGCTACAAAAAATGAAAAAAAAAAATGAGTCATCAATTATAATGTCGAATATAATTTATTCATATCCTTTAAAATTAGTTGTGAAGACTACTGATATAAGAAATTTCTTAGGGTCTTAAATTAAGAAATAAAAAAAAAAGAATAAGAAACTCTCGATTAATAAGATGTTATGTATTGTGTATTTAACTGGTGAGTACAATGAAATTTTTTCCTTTGCTGATTATATATATATTAAAAAAGTATGAAAATTTTTGAAAGAGATAATAAACATTCAAATGATTCTTTAACAGTTTATCTTAAACAGAAATCAGATAAGAAGACAACTTTTTATGCCTTTAGTAAGAATAAAACTTATCGATATGATCGATTGACATTGGAAAATTTTTCTTATCAAGATTTGTTTTAACGGATGGCCTTCTTTTTTTATTATTAATTTTAAAAAAATCTCATGGTTTGAATTAATCGTTTGCAAGCATAAATTTACAGCTTGCACTATTCTTGTTATAGATTATAAATGTGATCATATTATTTTTACACACACATATTATATCTGTTAAAAAACTGATTTTAACCTCACACTGCTATATTTGTAGCTATTGGAACATGATCTTGAAGTTTTAGTATTTATCTTGAGTTTTGAAAATTTATAACATAATTAATATATTGGTACGATAAAGAGGTTACTTAACTTAGAATGTTATACATAAAAAATTTTTAAAAAATCTCATTTAAAAAGGTGATATACGATTATCATATAGCTAAATCTTTTTTTAAATGTTACAAATGTTATAAAAATTTCAATAAGGCGTTTTAAAGTAAATGAAAAGACATTGAGCTAGACTTCTTTTTGAGGGGAAGTACCACTGATTTTTAACAGACTTCAAAATAATTAAAATTTGTACTGTTAGCAAAGCTAAATAAAAGTAGAATCAAATAAAAATTGAATTTTAATCGTTTTAAGCCTTTATTAACATACTTCTAACTGTAACCTTTGATATCAAAATCTGTTTAATACTCTGTTATTTTTTTATTTAATTTCTTTTATATCTTCAAAAAAAAAAAATCTTTTGTAATATATGAAAAAGGGCCGGTATTAAGTAAAATAAAAAAGCAATTTTTAGAGAGATGTGAAACTGGATAAAAAGTTCATATGAATATTTCATTAGAAATCAATTAGTATTCATTGGAAGTAGGAATTTTTAATAATATTTTATACGGTCGTTAAAGTACCTTTTAGTGATGAGCTAGTTGATATGCGTCTCATTTCATTTAATTTGTATACTCATTCAAAACTATGGTATTTTTTCATTTTGGTTCATTCGAAGTTTTTTAATCAAATTTTCAATACCTTGGTAATTTATGCCGAAAAGAAAACTTACATATCACTATATTTGGCTATACACATTGAGCTATAAATAAGTTTTTTTTTAGTCTAAAATTTTTTAATTAACTTATTTGCGTTACTCCTCATGCCTCACATTGCATAACATGAGGCTTACAGATAGATGTAAGGGGCAACAGCATTATCTGATTTAAATCTAAAAATATAAATGCATTTATAATTCAAATATAAAATGAAAATGAAAGGGAAAAAACAAATATAAAAGGGGGGTGAGGAGAAGGTACCTATAAAATTTTGGAATCTATACTGTAAACAAAATTATTTAAAGCATTATGGCTTTAAAAACTATTGACCAACAAAGACAAAAAGGTGGCCAGGAAATATATAAGCGCTTCAACTCTTTTTTTAAAATTTTCTCGTTTACAAAATTATAGATTACAATACAAGACATGTTCCGCAATTTCAACATCCTGACCACATAAACAAATATCACTATCAATTAAATTAAATTTGAGTTAAATTAATTTTTCTTGTAATTTTCAAGTGTCTTAAGAGTGTGTTGTTTTTATATAAACAGAAATTTTTAATTAGTATCACATTTCAGGAAATATGCGTAAATGATTGAAATACAAAATTTTAGTCATAACTGACTGATATTAATTGAAAGTATGTGATTTCTTCTTCTTTTTTTTTTCTAATGCCGCTAACGTTCAATTTTAAGGGGAGCATGTATCTCAGCAATTATAGCAAAAATCTGTTTCGAAAATAGTTAAAATCGTTTTAAATTATTGAAAAGATGAGTTAAAGTTACAATAATTTTACAAAGAAGACATATTGTGTAAGACATTTTTTATCGTTCGAGGGAAACATCTTTAATAATTGCAAAACATCTTTTACGGCGACAATTTCTAATTGTCTCTTATTTTTTTATTTGCATAATTCTCATTTCAATATCAAAGAATCATTGCATTAAATTGTTTCTTTCTATTTCAAGTCAATTGTTTTAATTGCTTTGAACAATGTTTAGTTTTGAATTTCCATTTAAATAAATCAATGAAAAAGAAATTTTTTTTCTTCAATGTCAGTATTCTTCTCGAAATAAATTGTTTGCTTGAATTTAAAATTCATTGTTTTTAACTCATCTCGCATTACTTATTTCTAAATTTTCTGGGAGATAAATATTTCTGAAAGAAATGTTTTTCATCTAATTACTCAATTCAATATTTTTCTTCCATTTGTTAGGTAAGATTTGCTTATGCACAATAAACTGATTTATTTTTACTAAAATAGGCGGGTCGAATTTCATGAGAATTTTATTTTGAAACAATTATAAATTTCTTAATAGTTATTTCCTAGTCTTTTTCTGTTTTTGAATATTTATTTCTTTGTACATGTTCTAAGCAAATACTTTCGTAATTGTACTAAATGTTATATTTTTTTCAAATTAAAAAATGCTGTTATCTTTTAATTTAGTAATTAAATTTATTTTAAAAATGTGTCATATAGAAAATTGTTATTTTATTTTGAAATTTAGTGATTTCATTTATTCCTGCATGCTACATAATATCGTATATTTGCTTTTTTTTTAATTATATTTTTGATCAGTTTTTCGTTTATATACAGTGGACCACAAAAGTTTTCGTACACTTGCGGTTTCCTAAAGATGATGTTGTGAACTAATAAAGTTTATTATATCGAAATTGTAATTTTTTTATGATATCTACAACTTGTTATTTGTGGAATAACATACTCAATTTTTTTAAACTATAATGTTGTAAAACTAATAGTAAACCTATAATGTTGAAAAATTAATAATAAAGAACTACTAAAAGATTACACCACGAAAGTATTCGTACACTTAAAAAAATTTCAACATGGTTTTAAATATCGTATTTCTTTCTTAATTTAGTACTTAGTAAGATAGCTTTTAGCATCCACAATAATTCTTAAACGTCGTTGTATAGATTTAATGTTTTTTTCTTTTTTTTTTTTTGTAATTTCTGTATCAATTGTTTCTCCATTCTTCTGTGATTATTATTTTTACTTCACATTTTATTTTATGTGTGTCATGTTTTCTTTTTTTAAATACAATTCTCATCAGATATGTTCTTCTAGGCTTAAATCAGAATTTTAGAATTTGGGGACATTAGTAGAGACACCAGTGGCGTACATTGAGAACAGTGCGCTTGGCGTCATTATCTCGTCAAAAATGAAGTTGCCTCCAATATCTTAATTTTGGGTGGATAATTTAAAATTGTGCTTTAAAATATTCAAGTAGAGCTTATGATTCACAAACGCATAAAAAAATACCAAATTACTTATCCCTGAAGCCTATTTACACCAAACATCTTCACCTTCATACTTCTGCATGGAGGTGGAGATGCTTTTGTTTCACGTAAATTCTTGGGATTAAGTTCCTCGTTTTTTTTCCTTTAACAAACTATTTGTTACACGTTTGTTGGAACCAAAACTGTTGAATTTTCTGTCATCCCAACCAATTTGCTGTCAATGTTGAATTTTCTGAAACTTAATCTCATGAATATAGTTGGAACAGTGAAACATGGTGGTGGAGTAGCTCTTGCGTGTGGGTGTAAATCGGCTTTAGGATTTGGTAATTTGATATTTAATTTGATATTAATTTTTGATATTTGGTAATTTATGCTTTTGTGAATCATGAGCTCTACCTAAATATTTTAAAGCACATTTTTAAAATATTCGCCCAAAATTTGGATATTAAGACGACTTCATTTTTAAACAGCATGGTGACGCCAAACGCACTGCTCTCAATGTACGCCTCTGGCGTCTCTATAAATGTCCCAAAATTCTGAAACATTTCCTAAATCACCTGACTTAAGCTTAGTAGAACATATTTCATGATAATTGAATTTTTAAAAAAAAGAAAATATGACGTATAAAAATAAAATTTAAAGTAAAAACAATAGTCGCAGAAGAATGGAGGAACATCGATGCAGAAATTAGAAACATTTGATTCAATCTATACCAAGACATTTAAAAATTATTGTGGAAGCTAAAAGATATCTTATTAAGTTCTAAATTAAGAAAGAAATACGATATTTAAAGCTTTGATGAGATTTTTTTTAAGTGTACAAAGACTTTTGTGGCGTAACTTTTTAGTAGTTTTTTATTATTAATTTTTTTTAAAAATAGTTATACTACGTTTAAAAATTGATTATGTTATTTTATTAAGAATAAGTTGCAGATATGTATCATAAAAAATACGATTCGATATATTAATTTTTATTAGTCGAAAACATTAAATTTTATAGGAAATTGCAAGTGTACGAATACTTTTATGGTCCACTTGGAAATTTTCACCATAAATATTATTTTGATAATATCTGAAGGATATCTAAAATAATTTCTACATTTTCTTAAGTGCTTAAATTGTCTTTTTGCATTTGCTGTTGAATTTAATTACTTTTAACTTTTTGAACTTTTGTTCTCACTATATTATATATTAATTTTGTTCTTGTTGAATCTCGTAAAGCAATTTAAAATAAATCCTAGATTTTCTCATTAAATCTTTTTAGTGTTGAGGCATTAAACAATGATAATTTTTTATGTAGACTACTTGAACTGACCTAACTTCACACAAAAACTGGTTCCCACTTCAGTTTACTTTATGCAACCTCTAAAGAATTAGGTTAGTTGCGTCAGGTATGATCTTATGTAAAATTAAATTAATTTATCAAAAAATATCTGAGTTTAAATATTTCACCTTTTCTTTATCCAGAAAAAATGCAAACTAATTTAAAAAGCACTTATTTGTTTGAAGATTATTTCCCCAGAGACGGAAATCAGGATACTGAGTAAATTCTTACTCTTTCTCTCAGTTTAGTTGTGAGCAATGTTTCGAATTATCCTGGGTATTGGCTGAAGTCAACACAAAAATTTTATTATAATAAGCAGACATAAATGTGCTAGAAGAATATACAAATAAAAACAGAAAACAAGTAAATCGTTGTTAGATATAAAAGATGTCCACATTGGAAGAAAAGGAATTAAAATTTATGAAAAAAACTTTACATTGAGTGTGTTGCATGGAAAGGCGAAAAAATGTACTTATTTCTCTAAAGTAAATACAATAGACACATAAAACAATTCGCCTGATAAATATTTTGTACTAGAAAGCGTGCATTTTTTTTATATATATAATTAGTAAAAATAATTTTTTAGCAGTATTGCTTTCAAGATATTCCGATTTTCTCTACTTATTTTGTATAATTTTTCGAATTTTACTCTGATTTATTTGCATATTTAAGTTTTCTTTTTACATATTTTTCTCGTATTTATACTTTACTGTAACATCATATTTCGAGACTTTTGATTTTTTGCCATTCTAATGCGTATTCATTTATCTACATTTTAGTATCGTTATTTACATTATATAGCTGATTTGTTTGCTTTTAAGGTTTGTTTTCTGAATTATTAATTATTCTCTGGCTGTATCATATGTCATGTAACATAAATGTATAATGTGTAAAAGTCTTCATATTTATAAACTAAAAAAAAAACTTGAATAAGCCATTTTAGTTGTGCGCTTTACTAAAAACTGTTATTAGTAATAGATTTGGTCGCATATCAACTCTCAGGGAAGGGCGCTATTCAATCCTTAGTTTCCTGTAAATCAGAGTATTTTCCCCCCTATTTATGGCATAGTCTACCAACAGTAGTCATCTTTGTGTTCGTAACGATAAATCATGTTGTTCAACACAGTTTTGATTCTCTGTGGCTCTCTAATGTATTATATTTTGTTTGTCTCTAATTAAAGCTATAAATAAGTCCAAAATGTATGCTTGGGCATTGATATCAAATTCTTAGAACTTTTCTTTCTCTTGTGTGTTTTAAGCACATTTTCTCTTATTTTTTATTCTTGTTTTTAAAAGTAATGAATAGTTTTAAATTAGCTGTGATAGACTTTGTGTCACTGACAGTTTTAACTACTTAAAGCAGTTTTTGTTTTAGAAATTTTTTTGGGGTCTTATAAAAAATTTTTTTTTAGATTTATTTGTAAAATTTCCCCTATTTCATCCTTGTTTTTTATTCAAAATAAATCTTTCTTTTTTTTCCACCTGAAAAATATTTTTGTATCTTTTTCTCTTCATGATTACAAAACTTTTTTTTTTTTAAAAAAAAAGGAAGAAAATTATAATTGTTTAAATAAAGCAAAATTAGTTTCTGCTTTGCTGACAAAATATTTTGTGAAAAAAAGGTTATGCTATTAATTGCTTACAAAAACTTGGAGGAAATATTTTGCTCGTCTACAAACAATTTTCTTCTATCCTTTTTATTTTTTTTTAAAAATTGTTTAAATTTCTTTTGTATATTTTTTTTTTTTTTTGACTTAAAAAACAAGCATCTTTCACACATTGTTTTTTTTAAACTAAGTCATTAAGGATATTAACCATTTTGAAAAAATAATTCTTAATATTCATAAACATGCTCCATTGTTATCTCTAAAAATCGCGAACTAATTCGAGTATCTGTCGGAGCGTATCTCTCCACATTAAAGTTTTCACGGAAGTTAAAAATTTTAATAATTAAGTCGTCGCTTTTCACTCAAGAAATTCTTTTTCTTTTCTTCTTGAGCAAACTTTTCCTCAAAAGTTTCTATGCCCGATTTGTAAGGCTTGTGCCAAAGAATCCCCCCCCCCCAAAGCTGCTGCCTGCACGTTGTTTCATCTGTGAGCGAGCGCCCTCTAGTTTATTTGTTTTCTTCTCAACCCTCTCCTACCATTCCCCCAACCCAAAACTTTTTTACCTGCGAACAGAGTGGAGAAAGTCGATACGAACGGTCAAACCAAAACACAAAAACAACACATACAATATCTTCTATCAGAACTGCTTCCCTTACGAGTTTTTTATGTCATCAAAATGCGTCTCCTCTTACATTTTGAGGTATGGTTAACCCTTTGGTTCCAAAAGACGAGCACATGGGAGATATTAGGGCTGAAAGGGTTAAGCGCGTTGAACGCTCCCACCAGATGGCGCCACGCATCGTCATACCCTGTGACGTTGCTATGTACGCGTTGCTCCGCATTTTAGATTCCTTTTTTTTTCTACCGCGCGCGTATTTTTTATTTATTATTACCATTTTATTTTGATTTTTTTTTCTCTTCGGAGAGCGCCATGCTTTTAACCTCCGCCATTTGTGAGAGAATGAGGAGGTAAAGGGTTGAAGGGATTCTTTTTGGAGAGAAGTCCTGTTCTGTGCTGCACCTCCTCCTGCGAGGAGAAAACCCATTCTTCTCTTCGGCCCTTCGTCTTCTTCACATCGCAGGTGATAAAAAAGCAGAAAGAACGTCGTAGAAAGGATAGGAGGCAGGGTGGAGGAGAGGTCGAATGCGCAACGCGATGACCACGCACGTGTAGATCGATGGACTCCTCGTTTTTAACCTCCTCCCCCTTTCTTTTTTCTCCTTTTTTATTCCCCCCTCCTTTTTCGCCGTGTATATTCTAATCCCGTTCCTTCATTTACGAAGCGCTCCCGAATTATCGACCGTTTTCTCCCTCGTTCTGTCTCTCTTTCGCCGTGCGTGCTTTTTTTTCTCCCCTCCCCCTTTTTTAACCCTTTGCGTTTCGCCTAAGAAAGCGCAAAAATAGAGCGACAAACAAATTACCCGGGATGTGCATAAAAGGAATATTTCATAAGAACGCTTGTCGGTATAATTAAACATGGCGTCTTTCCGGCGAAATAGTTGAAGAGAAAAAAATGATGAAAATGCTAAATAAATAAAAATGATCCATTTAGGACATCAGACATAGCACATCCGCTTCTGGAAAATAAACTGTTTCTGATATCCTAAAGCATGTTGTGTTTTGTTCTCTTTTTGATGAATCTCCACCGAGAAATCCAATGTCATTGGGTATTTGTGACTTTTTTTACTCCTCATGTCAGATATTTGGATTACGCTGTGAAAATCTGAACTCTGATACGCCGCGTCCGCTTTTTATTTTTAATTTTATAATAATAATTTTTTTTTGTCGGAGATGGCTCACTTTTTCCTTGTCAGAGGCTTTTCAGTTTGATGCCTTGTTGAAGGCAGCAGCGTAAAGAACTACAGACATAAATAGTCATAAAGTGACATAAATCTGAATCGAAAACAAATAAAAATGATTTTAGTTCCTTTTTTTTTAATCCTAGGCTTTTAACTTTTAACACATAATCATCTTAATTCGTGTTAAGACAATCCTCAAACTGAGAATGTGTCATTTTCAGAAGGAAGGGAAAAATAAATCACCTAGAAAAAGCAATGCAGCAAATAAAACTATAGACGTTGTAATAATGTGATGATGGTCAATTAATTAGATAATGTGACGATAATCGCATTATTATGTGGTTGCAATCCCCAGAAAAATTACTTGATAATGCTGAAGATTAAATAGCCTTTGGAAAAGTTGTGTTAATTATACCGAAGATTATTATGTGATAATTATAGTCAGTGAAAGAATACTGAAAGAAATACATTCAAATAGATAAGAATATATAAGGATATAATCTAGAAAATTTTTAAATGAGCTTTTAAACTTCTTAGATGCTCTTATAAAAAATTATAAGCAAATATTCGAAAAAGTAATATTTTAATAATTTTGTTAACTTATTTAATCTAAAATTATTTCTTTTCTGACAAAAATAAAAAGAATGTTTCAATACACAATATGAAATTTAAAAAAAAAATTTCCTTCAAAAGCCGGTGTTTCTAGCAAATAAAATTTTAATAAGTGCTACTGTATTATTATAATGATGTAATCTTTTGCTAATCCAGTTATCCCCCCCCCCTTTCAAATTATCACGAATAAAAAATATTTTTACTTCAAAAATGACCGTATCATATGAAAAGTTGTTTTGACTTTCTGAATTAAGGGAACAAAAAAGAGTGTCATTTATGTGTTAAGGTCTTTATCAAACTTCGAGAAAGAGAGGAGAAACACTTCATTGTTATTGAGATCAATGTTTAGAATTTCAAAGTTCTGGAGAAAGAATATTTTATTCGTTAAAATGAATAGCTGAATGAATAGAGAGCATCTGCTTCTGAAAATAAAATAATTCCAATAAATTTACGGAACAAGTGTCTGTAATGCTCAAAGTTTTTAATTTTGTTTCTTTGCTTTCTGTTTTATAATAAAATTACTATTCAGTTTTAAGTATGAGCTGTACTCATTGCTATTTACTTATACATTTAATAATCCTTAGAACTGTGAAAACTGTTTGAAATCTTCCTACATTTTGAGCTATTAATTGTAGGAATAATTTAAGTTATTCGATTATTTTTAAAATAGTTACTTAAACTACAGCCGAGTAAGATAAAAATATTTATTTGTGAATTTTGTTTGTCGTATTATATAAATAGGCATAATTACAAACTGTTTTTTTTTAATTCTCTAGAACTCATTTAATTTATCTTATTAAATGTCTGGGATTTAGTGTTTGTAATTTAAGTGTCTGTAAGGCCCGACAATAAATCGGAAAATTAGTTTTTTCACCATTTTTTTTGTTTTATTTTAGACTCGCATTTTAGTATTACTAGAAATATTAAATTTTTCCCCTTCAATTAAGTTCAGTACACTAGAAGAAGTTCTGTTTTGGTTTTCTAAAAGAATAATAATTTTTTCTTATCTGTAAAATTTGTTAAAAAAATATCTTAAATTTTATGTTTTTATATTTTGTCAATTAAAATTTTAGTATCCGACTTCGTACGAAGCATTTAAAAAAATTGAAATATGAAAAAAATTTTATGCGGTTTTAAAATTTATTTTGTAAATTACTCGAGGAAAAAACTAAAATGTAAAGAAAAAAATTCAGTATGAAACTGAAAAAAAATAATGAAATTTTTTAAAAAATTACATAAACGCTACACACTTCGAACAAAAAGTTTGGGGAAGAATTATCAATCTTTCAACAATTATATGTTACTTTACTATTCATTTTTTAATCGTCCTAAGCAAAGATTAAGAGATGTTTAAATTTTTACAAAAAATAGAACATATTATTTCAGTAATTATGAAATCACTTAAAAAAAACCTTGTTGCATTTATCTAAGTGTTTGTAAATTTTGTGGTAATGTAGTTATTTCCAAACGAGTTGATCAAAATAATTCTAATATTACACAAAATACAAGCAAAAAATGTCCGTTAATTATCTCCTTTTTCTTGGCAATTCTTATCCCATTTTCAAATGTTTCGAGGGGGGGGGGCGAATTTTGCTTAAAAGCATTTTAAAGTCAGCAACTGCTAATTCGAAATGATATCCGCTCCTACTGAAACAGTTATAACTTTTCTACCAGTAAAAGGGAAAATAAAAAACTTACTATTTTTATTAACCCAATAAATTGACTTTTAAAATTAAACCGTTTAACATTCTAATCAATTTTTGACTAAATCCGCAGTTTTAAGGTTATCGGTTACCTTAAGAGAAAAGATTATCTGTTGTTGTTACTTCTGTCACCTGATCGACAGTAACATCGGATCAAGCGGCAAGGGGCTAGATTTTTACTCCTATCGTTAGCCGTAGCTTTGAGCACCTCACAGGTGACAGTACGATTTTTCTCGGTTCCACCCCAATTTTGAGAGTGAACATTATAGAGGTGATCAGATGCCTCCCCCCTACCTCTCTTCCCCTTCCATCAACCTCACGAGAGGACTTGCGGCTCGACGACTATTTAGAGTACCCCCATACCACAAAGGCACTCCACATTTACAAACATCCATGCTTTCTCCGGGATTCGAATATGGCACAAATTATCTAAATTACATTATAGCACGATACATTCGATTTGGATTGATTATTTTCAATGTCTCAGCATATTAATAAACGTCACCTAATTAACAGTAAGGAAATATAAATGAAAATTATTTTGATCGCAATAATTTTGTTGTGAAATAAATAAGTGAAATTTTACACTGTGAATAAATATTCTTTAAGCTTAACATTTAACTTAGATTAAATATGACAGTCATTATGAATGAATGAGTGAAATTGTAACTCTACTGCTAAAATCTGAATTGCATTCGGGAAAAAAAGCTCGCATTCCATTATATTGCTTAAATTTTTTAATATTTCATAAAAAGTGTAAGAGGAAGACGTATTATATAATCAATGATTTTTTGTCGTCGATCATTAAAACCATATCCTCCCCCCTCCTATTTTTAAATTCGGGGGAATAGTGAAAATATTATTTTTTTAGAGAATAATATATTATATATATGCATTGCTTTATGTAAAATATCGAAATTTGATATTAGTTGGACATTATTTCTGATTAATTTTAAAAGAAGAAATTGCCATTGGCCTATAAAGTAAATAAAAGAAAATTTAACCTGGAAAATACTATTTTCTCATTTTTGTATGCATGGCAATTTGAAAATATGCATTTGTAAATTTATTCACTATGAAGTAAAGAAAAAGGAGGAAAAGCTTTCCGTGTGATTGCTTTAGTTGTAAACGCGTTATTTGTCTTTTTTGCAAATGAGGCTTTCTCTACAGGGGGTGGGGGGGATAAAATGTTCTGTACTACGTTTCATATTACATTAAAAACTCATTTTTCTATAAAGCATTGCTGCATGAACCTTCATGAATATTATATAATTAGGATTTATTTTTTTATTTAAAGTAAAATTTTAAGTGTGGTTTTTTTTTAAGGGTTTAAAAAAATTCTTATAATGTAAAGAGATGAATAATATAGTCTCTTCCTTGGAAAAACCTCGTCCTTTATCTTTCCTGACATATTCCATAATTATGAGAAGAATAAATAATTTTTAAAAAATAATCTGTATCTAATTATTTATGTACGAATAAAAAAAGAAGAAAGAAATTTAACGGTAATAATGGTTCTAAATTACTGAAGTATACTAATTCTTTCCCAAATGTGTGACATTTATGGAGGGAAAAAATGAAGCCGTCTAATGTGTTTTGCAGAAAATTATCAAAAAAGGTCCATTTTTCTGTAAAAAGTTAGTATATGTGTTTTTTGGCATGAAAAATTAGTGGAAGGAGTCGTGTGCTGCAAGCGCAGTGCACGCAAAAATGGCGCTTAAGCAAAAACAAGGCACCTCCGAATCAGCTTCATCTTGCGGTTATTGTTGTTGGCGTGAAGGAGTTGTCACATTTATAGGAGTTGTCAAAGGGTACTCTTAAGGGAAGAAAAATGAAAACTTAATGAATCTTTTAGAAAAGCGTTACGAACGCAGCTGCCGCACAACGTTCGCCTCCAACACGCTATTCACAAATTAGACCTCTTTTCACGTGGAATTTTCCCTACGCCTTATTAAAGACGGGCGTTCAAATTAACCACAAATGCCCGTCAAAAGGCTGAAATTTTCTCACGCATTAAAAAATTCATGCCACTAGTTTTTCCTCGTTTTCAGACTACTTTAAAATGCAGAATTAAAACACTAACCCAAAAAGAAGATTAGGTAGTTTGTTGCAGATCCCACCTCTTGAAAAGAAATATTTTCCGCCGTCTTGATATATAAAATCAAAGGTGATTTGCCATAAATAAAGTTTTTTTTCCCACGACAGAAGGTGTCAAACATTAGCTCTTTTTTTTTCAATTGTTTCTTTTAACTCCTCTAGCGTAAAATCAAAGGTATTAAATGAATTTTAAGTTTATTTATGGGTTTTATTTTTTGAGACATTAGTTGGATATGGGATATCCTTTCATTCTAAAGCTGTTAAATCAAATTTACATTTGTCTGAAACGCATATGTCGTAAGATTTTGCAATTATACTTCTTAATTGCTGAATTTTCACTTTTCTGTTGCTATCGTCAATACAACTTTAATACCAATCAAAATATTATTATTGCTTTAATTTTTGCTTAACGTTTTGCTTAGGTTGTTTTATCTTGTGGTTTCTTGTTTGAAATATATTTTTTCCCTGACTTATTTTATATTTAACTCACCGGAATGTACAAAAATTTAAAATAAAAATAATTTAAATATTTCTGTATTAAAGAATATCTTGAAGGAAATTTGAAGTTAATACTCGATTTAAAAATAAGGGTACACGAAATTATAATTTTCAAAGTAAAACTTCATATTTTAAATTTAATTCAAACTAAGTGCAATGTATAAGCTGCTAAATTTTTACATTTTGTGTTCTGAAATTTTTATTTATGAAAATATATTAATTAGAATCGATGAATATATTAGAATTATTCATTGAAATAGAATACAAGAAATTAAATCTCTACAATAGTGTCATGTATTTGTTACTAAGTTTATTGTGTGACCGCTTTTTCTTTTCTTTTTGGGGAAAATATTTTTTATAAGTGATAATATTTTAGGCAATAAATATTTAATTGTAAATAAGTGGTTTATATTTTTCCAAATTTGATACTCTTTTTTAAGATAGAAATCTCAACATTAATTAAAAATTTTGGGATTATAACAACCATGCATTTTATAATATTGCTTTTTTCCTCAAAGATCTATAATCATTGCATAAGCATGTTTTTTTTTTAACTTGTAAATTTAAAAACGCTTTTGGAGCAAATGTTCAATTTATGTGTCTTGTAAAAGCATTAAGAAATTTTTCCGAAAGAAATGAGTAATAAATTGAAACATGCTACTCTTTGTTCATTTGTAAAGTCAGAATATAAAAAGATGCAAATAATCGAATATTTTTTTTTATCTGAAATTTGCTACAAGTTTGGTTCATATTCTTTAAGACAGGCAAGAGAGAAGAGAGGGAAAACACTTCCTTTAAAAAAAAAAAAAATGTTATATCAAATACACTCAGTTGAATATTTTCTTCAACTGTGGATTACAAATGTTTGAATGTGTGTTTTTATTGTTTCGTGGAACTTTTTCTCCAGACAACATTTCTTATTATACTAAATTTAGTACAAACAATAAAAATTTTAGTTTAAAAAATTATGTCATCGAATTCTCTCAACTGTGGATTAAGAGAGTACATTTAAACAATACTAAATCGGAACGAAAACGTAAATCATATTCTCTTCCTGTAAGCATGTGCATTTGTGTGTTTTGTATTTTCATTGAAAAGTAACATTTGGCTTTTCTTTTTCAGTCGCCATGACGTCCCAACCGACGAATGAGTCGGAACTACAACTGTATCGAGTCCTCCAAAGAGCTAATCTACTGGCTTATTACGACACCTTCATTTGTCAAGGTAAACTTCTGCATTATTTATTGTTCTGCTCATTGGGTATTAGTTTTCTTTTCTATTCTCTTCTTTGCCTTTTCTCGAATCAGCTCATTTTTCAGTAATTGATTGGCGATTGAAATCTAAATTTTTTTCGCCTCTAATTCAAAATGGAAATCGCGGAAGAAAAACTGAAATTATTTTCTAAAAGAGCCACTTAAAAGTTCCGAGCTTCATTAATCTCTCTCAAATCAATCGCAACTTTTCCAAATTTATAATAATTCCGAGCTCTGTGATTTCTTTATTTCGTTTGTTTTGAAGTACCATTTTTTAAACTGTCAAACTTTGGTTTCGAATGATAAAAATAAAAGAAATTTTTACTCTGCGGTTGAGTTGAAAGAAAGTAACGGGTCTTCTCGTTTGAATTTTAACTGCTTTCATCTCTCTGTGTGCCTGGAGAAAGTTTTTACCTTTATTCAGAAAAGAGCGGCTGAGATTTCAAATCCACATGAATAACGCTTGCTTGAATTTGAAAAGCTTTTTTGGCAATCATGTTGAATTATGCAATTCAACGAGCATGAAATTGTTCCAAGAAACTAACAAGCTACTCTGAAATGAATTTCTTCTTTCCATCAGGATGAACCTATTAATATACTTGAATTTTTCTTTTTTAATTTTTTAAAATTATTTTTTATGGAGAAGGAAATGGGGCTAATCTTTTGAAAATAAAGAGTAATTAAATAAACAAGCTATTCCCATCCCCGACCAAGCCTTTTAGAAGAAAAAAATATTGAATCGAATTTGTAATTTTTTATTCTAAAAATATCATAAAATTATAGTCGGGCCTCCATTTTACGAACCTCTATTTTGCAAACTTTTTTCCTGAAACCCAGAAAATTAACTATTTTCTTCGTTAAATAACCTCCAAATAGTGAAGTGCATTTTCTATTTGATGAACTTTTTCTCTGATTCGACTCCCCCTTCCCCTATTTTTAAAATATTTCTGGACATTTCAAATTATTCTCCCTTTTAATACATTTTATGGTGATAAGTGATTTAGAACTGGTTTTACCTGACTCACTGAGAGCAATAAACTTACCGTAATTTTTCAAACAAAAAACTCTTACAAAAATAACAGATTTTATCAATAATTAAATTTATGGCTGTATGTTTAAAATTACTGGCTTTAAAATAATGTATGTTTAAAATTATTTTTAGGCTTAAAATTTGAAAATGTCATTAAAATTTATTTATTTTAATATGAGATTATTTTTTAAAGTTGAAAATACGGTGTATTCCAGGACAAGGACCCCCCCCCCCTTATTTTCCGCGCAGATTTTTTTTTTTTTTTTGATGGATTACATACATAAAGTAAATAGATATTAATTTGCAACAAAAGGTGAATAATTACTTTTTTTGTAATACATAGTGTTTATGAATTAAATAAATTTTTATATGGTTTAAAAAAGCATATTCAAATACTTAACGAATTTTCCACATAACGAACTTTTTATCAGGATTTAGCGACTTCATTAAATAGAGGTCCTATTGTAATTAAATAAACAAGCTATTTCCACCCCCCGATGAAGCCTTATAGGAGGGGAAAATATAACATGCTATATATATAATGTTTTTTTATTCAAAAAAAGACCATAAAATTGTGTTTTTAAGTAATTGGTAGACGTAGAAAAAACATCAATAACTCTTGTGATCGTCTTCCTTCATTTTAATAATTTGAAGGAAAAAAATGGATTTTAAAAAGTTTTCGAAATTGTTTTGAATTTTAAATATGTATAATAATAAAACTGTCTAGACATCTTTTAATTATATAATTTCAATGCGTGTCATATCTGAATCACGAAGCACTGTTTGAACTGCTGCGTTTTGGAAAAAAGAAAAGGAAAATAAGTTTGTTAAACTGCAAAAAGAAGGGAAAAAAAGGACTTTCTCTTGACTTCTGTGAGTTACATTTCTTTCTTCGCACTACTTGATCGAAAAACATGTGAAAGTTGTTTCATTTTAGAATGCTGGAAAGGAATTATATTTTGTATATGTGATCATAAACCCAAATGGAAGGTAAAGGGTTTTTAAAGCATTCGATGTGTAATGTTCGGTGTTGAGTGTCCTTTGTGTGTGTCAGGATGTGCTAAAAATAAAAGTATTATATAATTTATTTTGAATGCATAATTTTTAATTGGCATCATTTCTCATCATTATTTTAATTTCCATTTTGAACACATATAACTTTTTATTTAAAAAAAACTACAAAATTTTTAATTTCCTAAATTTAGATGAATTTTATATATACTTTTAAAATAAATGCAATGTTATTTAGTTTTGAATACGCATTTAAAACACTTTAATAAATTTTTGCATAAAAAATTAGTTTGAAATCCTTCACTCTTCGACAAGTATTCCATGCACTAGAAGTAAAAAAATTATACTAAGATAAAATGAAAAGTTGATCTTTAATCATTATTTTTTTTAATGTATTCTTTAATGCTGATGTAGGAAGAAGGTATATGTGAATTCATAAATTGCAAACGTATATTTATTAGTGCAGAATAATTGATTTTTGAATCTGATACTTTTCAATTTAACTTCGAAAATATCCTGTTTTACCCAGTAGTTTGTTTTTTGCGTTTCTTTTTTGATAAATTCCATGAATTAAAGAGCTGCATTCCAGAATGTATGACCTTCTCACAACTTTCAAATTTCTGATGCGTAATGTGTGTGGTCTTCTTTTATTTGTTTGTTTATTTGGTTTTATTTTTTTCAGATTTTATTTTTCTTCCCTTTTCTTTTTTTCCCCTCTCAAATTCTTGTTTTCCCTTTCTCATTCTTTGTATCCTTCCTTGAAAATATTCACTCCCTTGTATGCAAATGCATTGAGAAAATGCGGCCATCGTGTGAAAATTTGAATGAAATTGACTTCCGCTCGCTCGTACTGGTTTTACTTGTCCTTGAATTTTTGATTTGTCTCTTTTATGAGCCATCTTTACCGATTTTTTCACAGTCTTTCTGTGTATATACAGCTTTATGAAAATGCTGAGTGTATGTCTCGCTCTTTCTAAAAACACAAACTTCTGTTTCTTCATGGAGAACTTAATTATGTGGGTATTTCGTGTGGTAGCTGAATGTAAACACTATTGTGTAGATGATTCATGTTTCAGGAACTGTTTCCATGTGGTTAATTTATTTGAGAAGAAATTATGAATTTTTCCAAATTCAGATTAAAAACAAAACGTGTAGCTATACAAAGCTATCTGTCACCTGCGAGCTTGACATCTTTGCAAAGCCTTATAATGAAATACTGGAAAAAAACTTTTTAAAAAATCTTATTTAATTAGATTTTTCCCAAATATTAAATTATATGGACAGACGTTCACACAAATATTGGTAGAGTTTTGAGAAGCTTGTATTTGAGAATAGTAAGTTGATATATATGCTAATTATAAGCACTTGTGAAATATTGAAATGCTAGTTTCTTCTTTTCAGAGCAGCTTGCATAACTTAATGGTTTTCAAAGTTTCGGTTGCTGTCTTGAATATGTTTATAATTTTTATCCTTGATAGGGAAAGCAAGTTTATGTACAGATTTAGACATGTATCCATTATTCTTTACAAATATTTTGTAATTAAATTATATTCATTTGCGAAAGAAAGAAATTCTTATCGACTGTGTCATTATTTACTGTGTAAAAATTTTAGTGATTCAGAATATTATGGTACTCAGTATGCACTTCTAGTTCTTTGAATTGGACGTGTAGAGCGTTTGATACACAGTAAAATTCTCATACTTTCATATACAAAATAATAATAATAATTCATACTGTTTAGTTTAAAGCAATTTTTACACCCTTATCATTTATGTTAATTTTACTGTTTAATGTTTTGAGAAGAAAATATATCTCTGCGTTCAAATTAAAGAATGATACTTTTCCTTGTAGTGAGTTTCATACTGGGATACATACGAGAGATAGATGAACAGAAACATACATATAGTTCAAACACAGAAGAATATAGACTTTTATTACAAACGATGATCCCAGCATAGAAAAGAAGGGTGCACTGCTTTCCTTTCGAGATGGGAATCCTTTTTCAGGCGAAAGTCCGACTTCTTTTCCTGAAGATACATTCGTGCCTTATTCGGGATTCGAACCCGAGCTCACTCGATTACAAGCTGAGTGCTATAACCACCATACTAGGTGGGGCGGCACTTTTCCTTGTAAACAAGTTATTAGTAAAGGTCTTGCTCTAAATATGCATGGTGAAATGTTCGATAAATAAAGGAATTTTCAGTATTTTTATTAGAATCGTTAATCTCAAATAAAGTGTCGAAGTGTATCTCTTTCCATTCGCTTGGTTGTTCTTCCCGAAGTATTAAATCTACATCCAATAATATGTCACTTGGTGTTTGACTGTGTTTCTAAATAAATTACTATTTGTCTTTGTAGAAAAAGAAAAACAGGAGAATATACACCTTAGAAATACTGTTAAAAATATTAAAATTTCCCGACTTATTACAGTTGATAAACTTTGTTTCAAAATTCAACATGGCTTTGAATAATATTCATAATCAGTTCATATTGACTGTTTAAGACATATTTAGTGTTAAAAATTCCTTACATGATATCAATCTAAATATCATTGAATACGAAGATTTAAGATGGAATCCAACTTTTATTAATCTCTTATTTTAAATCTTGTAAAAGAAGTTTGCTTCTTTCGGATTCAATTCGAGAAAATCAAAATATCCAACCACATAACTTTTTCTACTAAGAGACGAGAATAATGACAAGAATATTATAAAATTTTTTCTTATGCTAACGAAGTTTTACCTTAAAAATGTATCAAGTGAAATGAGTATAAATGTATTGAATCTGCATAAATTCGTTCCAATGTTTGATCATGAATAAAAGTTTGAAGGCTTATTCAATTATTTGTTCATGTAATTAGTTTCGTTCTTTAGATAGTAATTAGTAGCACAAGAATCACTTAGTTTTCAGGGATTTTAATGTATCCCAAAAATATAAGTGATAGTAATATTTATTGCAAGAAAGGTGTTTAAAAATTTCTCACTTCTTTCTTTATATATTTTTTTTTCTTATACGTACATTTAATAATCATGTGCATACACATAAGTTTCGTTATAAATAAGAAAACATAGTTTAAGCTTCTTAATTGTTAAAGGCTTAAAAAAAGAATGTGACTGAAGTATATTAAGGAAAGGTATGTTTACATATTATAAGAAGCTTTTTATTTAATTTTATTATAAATATTCTGTCTTGTATGCATTAAATATTAAAAGTTAATTAATTTATGTATAACATATTTTAGTACTTTATCTTTGAAAATGAAATATGTAAATTTTCCCCTGATTTTAAATATAAAAAAGGTGTTCATTAAAATGTTCAAATAATTGCTGTGATTTTAATGCCATTAACTCAAACTGATATAGTTAAAAATTCAAGACAAATGTAGATTTTCAAATTTTTAAGTTCAAATTGAGAAAGATTCCTTTGATGGCTCATTCCAATTTACGGGTTTTTTGTAAAATTTTATTATTTATTTTCCTAAAACGTTATTAATTTTCTTCTAAACTTCACAGCAAAAACAGCTCTTCAAAAATCACCATATATTCCGAAGATGTTTTACATTTATTTTTGCCCTCTTGATTTCTGAAAAATTTATACGAATGTAGGAACTTACTCAGGGTAGGTTTTCTCAAAATAAGATGAAAAAATTCAATTCGAGTTAATCTAATTTCAGGTAAGAAAATTCAGTAAAAAAAACTCCTGATAAATTTAGCATCTCAATAAAGACATTCATAAACTTTTAAGTTGTATGTATCAGATAAAATTGCAATCAAGAGAGTTCTGTTCATATGGACTTTTTCATCATTATTAAATTGATTTTCCTTAATGATGATTGTCAAAGATTTCTCAAAAAGAGTTCCCAAACTCTCCTACACTGACTAAAAAATTTTTCTGGAGAAAAAAATGCCATTTAAAAAAGGAATGCTGTCTGAATATCGCTTAAAAAACAACTTGTTTGCTCATTTTTTGGTACGTAATTTAATGCCATATTATTTGTTTACAAACTAATGGCTTTATTTTGTTTTTATAATGTAGTTTGGTTTATCATTCTACACAGTCTTTTTTCATCGATAAAAAGCTCATTTATTTATGTTGTAATTGACCCATTAAAACTATTTCACCACAGAAAGTCGTAATTTATGGTTTGTGATTGAAATATTATTTTTTCTTATAAAGAGAAACAGAACAGAGAATATTAAACTGAATATTACTCTTGCACTGCTTGCTGTACATTGACATAAACTTTCCAATTGGTTTTGACCTACATTATATTTATTTGTGCACTTATTGAAAACACTGGCATGTCTCTGTTAATCTACTTCATAGCAACTGTTTACTGGACTAGATAGAAAAAACTGTTCAAAAAAAAGTTTCATTTCTCCGTTTAATAAGTGATTTTGTTGAAACACAATTGCTTACAGCTTTTTAAATTATTTTCTTTCTATTAAAACTCATTATGAAACCAGTTCTGTCGGTTCAAATATTTAAACTAGATTTTTGTCTGGAGCAATAAATTTGTGTTTATTTCGAAAAGTTTACGATTTTTCATGAAGTATTGCTTTAATAAATATGCGTCTTAGGTACATCATCAATTACTGGAATATATTCCATTTAAAAATGCACATTATAAAAGTCAAAATGGAAATGAAAAGGAAGAGATAGAGAATGATTGCTTATTTTATCTAGGAAATTGCTTAAATGTTTATTTTTAATGTTCATTTTTCTTTAAAATAGAGGAAAAAAGTTACTTAATATTAATTGAATATTGGCTGGTAGTGATTCACTGACTGATACCAGTCAGCTTATATTCATATTCTTGTCTGTTGTCCAAACAACAGTAACAGAGGAACTAAAAAAAAAGCCTCGGTGGTGTTTTTGTTTATTCTTGTAGGGATAGTAGGAGCCTTCTTTTCATGTAATGAAGCAGACTGGCGATCAAAACCTTATTGAAAAATATCCCTATCAGATATAATTAAATTCGTCCTAACGTGATTTCACAAATTTTCTCATTTTTCTTTAAATACGTATTTTGAGAGAAACTTAAAAGCAATTTTTTCCTTCGTATCTTTTTTTTTAATTGGTTAAATCCTCTAGTACTTTTGTCTTCTTAAAGTTTTTGGGCCTCTGAGTCTTCAGCTTCAACATAAAAGTAGACTTTATTTTTTCATTCAATAAATAGATGTTTGTTCAGTAATGAATAATGGTCTTTTATTAATTTCATATTTCATTTTGAAATTCGAAAGTACGTGAAGGAGTTTAAGAAACGTTTATGAAAAATATATACAAAGCGTAAAATCGCAAAAAAAATATATATATACTTTTGATTTCTTTTATTCGAATGGTTATTAATCCTCAATAAATATTTAAAGTTATTAGTAATTTTAGTTACACTTTTTTATAGATGCGCTGAATACTAAACAAAAAATCTTGTGTAATTGAGATCGAATAAACTAATCATATCAAGGTTTATCTTTTGAATCGGATTTCTTTAGCAACTGTGCAGCTGGAAATGACAATTATTATGCTGCATGTTGAAACTTTGTTTTTATCTTTAATGCAAATGAAGCTGAACTATTTAACTGATTGGCAATACCAAAGAAAATAGAACTACTGGCTTGATTCAAAATGTTTCTATCTAATAACTATCTCTGAATTATGTATTGAAGATCTGAGTGATGTAAATCTGTTGTTTTATTGTTTTTATTTAGAAAGGCTCAATCACTTCCCCATCTAGTTTCGGAATTTATACAAGGAAATCAGTCATTCTTCAGTTTGGCTGGGCGCCAAAGTACACATGCGAGGACGATGAATAATCGTATGAAATATCTCGAGACACCTTATATTTTTCGTCGAGAAGAGTTTCATATTCTTCACTGCTACCCTGTTAGGGAAAAAAAAGATACTGAAGAGACTTTTTATTCCTCGTTTTTTGACCTCATTTTGGCGATTCTATTTCCAGGTTCTCCGCACAATGGTTGTCTAAACAAGAAGTGTACTGAATTCTTCCACCTTTATTTTTCCTCTTTGATTTTCAAATCGATGCGCTTAAATGGACTGCTACTTCATTTGGGAAGTGCAAATTAACATATTTTGAGGCATTTTAAAGTAACGTGATCGGAATAGAAAACCTTCTTAACTGCCGTCTTTAAATTTCTGGGCTTCGTTCGCATTCTTAATGCCACCTCATTATTTTCTTCTCGTTTGGAAATTAATCATGGACGGAAGGGGAGACAACCTTCTGTTGTATGTTAGAAGAAAACAGAGTCGTCTTGAACTGTTAAAACAATGGGGTGTTTGGTTTTTGGTTTTCTTCCTCCAAAAACGAAGAACTTGTTTCAAATTCAATTTAACAAAAAGAGATTACGTTCTTCTTGAAAACTCAACAATACAGTAGACAAAGCAGGACTGGAAATGTCGAGTTGAGAGTGGTTTTTTCCTTTTCAAAATTGGAAAGTGTTGAGCATTTTCTTTTAGATTGATTAGTGTCATGTTTTTCTATGGGTTTTAAATAACTATTTGGGATGTTTGAATGTGAATCCCCTGATTTAAAAAATCGGGCTTCTCATTTCAGTATTAAAAGTGGTAATTAAATAGAAATTTTTTTTATTTTCATTTGTTTTAATAATCATCACAGAATCATCATTGCTATTTTTCAACTATATTGATATTTAATTTCTATTCAAGAAAAAATAGAAGTTTACATGTAAGTAATATATTTAACCAAAACTATTTGATAGAGAAATAGCTCGCAAAACACTTAAAAGTAAAGAACAACAACTTTTTTTTATTTTTTAAAACTTACTTTTATTTATCATCACATATTCAATAACTTAATATCTTAATTAATATTTGAAAAACAGAAATTTAAAAATGTAATAGGAATAATTTTTAAAGTGTTATAAAAATAACCTGAAATTTTTTTAGAAGACTAGTATTTTTACCAGTGGCGTAACGTCACCCCCACAACTCCGCATCGTGGGTGAGCTAGAGGGTCCAAAGCCTGGTGAAATCTTATGGTTTTGCAGTCCTTTGTAAGATCCGACTGGGGGCCCAAAAACTGACTTTGCAGGAAAGAGGCCAAATATTCTTCTTTATGCCACTGATTTGTTCACTTAGATCTATGAATGGATGAATTGATACAATTTTGTATTCTCAGGGAACTTGCTATGCACAATTCGTATTATTAGTAGAAATTGGAGTAAGAAACACAACTCTTGTTAAAATTTAATATAATTTAAATCTGAAAGCGCATTTAGATATCTAAATTATTTATTTTCAGGACCAAAATATTTAATAAAATTGTCACAAAGTTAGTATTTACCTTTCTAAAATGCTTACAAATTGAATTGTGTGTTTTTTCGAACCAAAGCCAGTAAAACAAGTAGTTGATGTAATGGTGTTTTCCAATTAATTTTCTAAAGTATTTGCTTTGATTCTGAAATCTATTTGGGAGAATAAAAACCGGACATCTCCTTGGATTAAAAGAGGTATACTGGAAAATAAATCTGTGAATGATTAACTTTTTCAAGAAGTGGAATGTTGCAGATATAAACTAAACGAATTAGAATGATTCTTCCAAAGCAAACTTCGTACTATACGCCACTAATGTCCGCATGCAATATTTTTGTTTATTATGAAGGCTGCCTCTCTCTTTTAGCTTGTGGATGGTTGTTCTAAGACACCGTGATGATGGATCGGATGATCGCTTTTAGTGGGAGGGATCAACAACTTCATTTTCTCTCTTAAAAATGAAACAGTTGATAGATAAGTTCTCGTTAACCTAAATGCTCATTCACGACAGATATTTACAGTGTTATACACGTTGAAGGTCAGGCCCCTTTAATGAGCATTCTCTCAACGCTGTGATACTCGAAGCGCCCAAAGAATCATGGGAAAAGACGTTTTGATTGAAGTTATCAACGCATCAGATTTCTTGTCACCATTGAAATTCTGACGCCGGAAAAATAAATTTGGCTTTTAAACTGTTGTGTGAAAGGATAATACTGAAGAGTGAACTTTTTAATTATTTTTATTTATTAAATGTAGTTTTTGATACCAAAATTTTTTATTTTGCATTTTATGTATTTGTATTTATCTGCAAAAAAAAGTGGAGGATTGATAAATGTCTCAAATTTAATACTATCATAATACGATCATTTCATTAGAGAAATATATTCATTATATTAAATTAATTAATTAATTAAATTCTTTAGGGAAATTAATGATGAGTGAAACATTAGTTTCTCCACTTTATATAGAGCAGAAAAAAACTTAATCTGCATTTTCAAAATGCCTTTTTATACTTCAACTAGTACAATCACTTATCTATGAACTTGTTTCCATCAACAGATACATATCTTCTAAATGATTTAAAAGAAATTTTATCGTAATAAAATATCTTATTTAAACATGTTACTACTGTTCAATTCCCTGACAAAAATTCCTTTGTTGCAGAGGATTATGTTCTTTGATTTCTGAATTGTGACTATCAATTTGGATTTTGTTATAGGAAATGATAATAAACTTTTAGCACGTGATATTTTTTATCTATCGAAGCATTTTTTCTAGATATAGAATAATATTTATACATGCAAGGGAATTTACTCAAAATGTATACTTAAGACTTCTTTATTTTCATCCCACTTTGTGCAACAAATATTAAGTTTCAATGTAAAAATATGATTCATATTTTTTTCTTAAAATTTGCTATTTAAATTCTTGAAATAATAATAAATCTCAAATTTTGTTTTCTTTTTCGTAGATTGGTCCTTATTTAATGTAAGAAAAAAAATTACAAGTTTCTCCATGAAATCCCCCCCCCCCTTAAGCGTGGAAAGATTTTCTTATGTTTTTGAATATTAGAGTTTTCATGGGTTTTGTAAAAAAAAGTTAATTTCATTGATTTCGTCCAAAATTTAAATAACTCTAAATTTAAACAGAATTTAGGAATTGAATATATCCATCCTTATGTATGCATGTACATTCGTGCTCACAGAGTGCTACAGTTCATAGCATAAACTATAAATAAATGAAATGTAAATAATTATAACTTATAAACATTCAAAAGTCAATTACATCGAATGTTTTAATTTTTCTTACATTAACATAATTTAACGAATCAGGTTCAACATCTTTCCACACGGCAGAAATAACTGATTGACGAAAACTACTTGACAACTTTCAACTCTTCTCGGTTTTTCAGCCCTTTTTGATTTTCATGTGCTGAAGTCGATGCAGGGCAATGTCTTTTGTAAGGGTTAAGGCCCCCTTTTCAAAAAATTGCACTGCTCCTGGCGTTCCCACACACCCGGGGGCTCTCCAAGGGGTGGACCTGTTCCCAAGGTGCGCTTCCGGAAGGGGCGGCTCAAAAACTCCACACAAAAAAGGGTTGAACGGGGTCTTCGAACTGATTGGGGGAAGAACTTTGAACCCAAAGGTTTGGGAACTTTCACTCCTTTTCTTTTCTTCTCTTTACTTTCTTATTCTTCTTCAGTTCCCCAATATCTTGCAGTAAGATTTAAGTTTGTGAAGGGAAAAGTGATTGACCTAACTTTTTTTATTCTGTTTTTCCTTTTTTATTCTGTTTTTCCTTTTTTATTCAGTTTGGGAATGCGGTACTTTTCAGTCTTTCATTTTGAAATATAATTACCTTGCCTTTAGGTTTGAAGAAAGTATAAAGATAATTTTTAATCAATAACATAATACCTTTTTATAATACAATATCGTATCTATTAAACACTATCTGGAGGAAAAAGTTATTTCTTTAAAATTTTAACATGGAAAAAAAATTGATAATTTCAGCAACCAAGTAATTTAAACTACAACTCATAATTATCCGGACAATTTTGAATATTTTATATCAACTCTTCAGATAATTTTTAATTTGTTTAGTTCCTTTTTATTTTAATGTATTTGCTATTGTTAGTAATATAACATTTATATTTCTATAGTTTGTGAGGTACACCATATTTATTAAACAATCCGTTAGTTATATTACACGTCATAATTCAAAATATGAATATATTTGAATGATTGCTAATTCGATACATTGTTGAAAACCGAGGAATGTTATCACAAATGAACCGATCAAAAGTTGTGTAGTCTGTCATCCAGATAATACAAACATGAATACAGATAATACAAATATAATACATAATACAAACAATACATAACATACATAATACAATAATATAATACAAACAATACATAGCATACATGATACAATAATATAATACAAACAATGCATAACATACATAATACAAACATGAACACTGATTGAGAATTCTTAACTTTAGTTTAGTTATATTAGGATCATTATAGAATATATCATAAAATTAAATGGTTGATTAGAGATCGTTCTTTCATAAAGGAATTGGTTCAACTTTTTCCATTATTTTTTTAAACTTTGTTATTTTGTATATTTTTTAAGGCTCTGAATTTTTTAATTTAATTATATATATTTAAAATCGATTGATACATATTATTTTTGGAAAGGGTAAAAGTAAAATTTATAAAAAATGTTAGACCCCCCCCCCCACACACACACACACATTATTAATATTACTATAAAATAACTGCCTACTAGATTTTCATGCGGCTGTTTTAAAAAGAAAGTACCTCATTGTTATATTACTTCTGAATACTTTTCATTTAACTCTCATCCTCATCACCTATTTTAAAAACCTCTTGCATTATACGCTTTTTTTTTACTTATTTGTTTGTTTCTGTGGAGAAATAATTTCATCTTTCAGTGATCAATCAAAATAGCATTACTTCAATATTATTTTAAAAACTAGAGTCCCATGTACTCAATCTTTTTAAATTTGGATAAATAATTTTGAGTTGTTTCTGTCTTTCTCTTTCTCTCTTTTGTTGCTGGAGTTATGGGGTTCTCCCCTCCCCTCTTTCTTTTTATCGTATTACGTAGGTATCTAGTTTTGTCTCCATTATATTTCCGTAGAGATATACTAAACAAAGCCGATGTACCACTGCCTCTTTCTGCTATTGATACTCCAATGGAATATTTATTTCTCTTTTCCCAGCTATTTTATTCTTTCCCAGTAGGTAGGAAAACTCGATTCGAAGTATTTCTTATTTTGTCTAACTTTCGAGTTAAGCGTTGTTTGCTTTTTCTTATTCAGTACGGATTTAGAATAAAACAAATTGCGTGAAAATGCACACTTTTAAGTTTTTTTCCCCTTCTCTCTCTTGCTTTGCTTTTCTCCTTTGGGGAGTGCCGCATTCTAGGGATTCGGTTCGATTTTCATTTTACTGAATTCTAATTACGCGTTTTCATAAAAAAAAAATAATAACTGGGGGGGGGGGGATCAAGGAATCTATTTTACTGTGATCAATCATCGTCTTCGTCTTTGTTGCGAAGTAAATACGAGCCCCTTGTAAAACGAATGTTCGAGTTCGAAAGAAAGAAAATAGTTGTTCATACTGATTTTAATACATTATGAAATTGGGGAAATTTTAGAAGCAAATTAAATAGGTGAGAATGGACAGCATGGGCAAAGTCGAAGTTTGTTGTTCCCATTACATCATGGCCAAAATGTATAATTTTTCTTTTAATTTCTGTTTACTTCTTTTTTTTTTCATTTCTTACTTTTTTATTTATTTTTTTACACTGCTTTTTTTTCAATCTCTTTCTGTTCTTAAGTTTGACCTCGTTTGAAAACCTGTTTCTCCTATCGTAAATCTGTATTTTGTAAGTATTTGCGTCATTTAAAAAAAATAGGAGATATTTGAAATGCAAAAACTAGAAGAAGAAAAATATATATGAAATGGAAGCAAACTGAACAGCCATTATTCAAGGTGACTCTAGTGTCTCTTTTACTTTTCCTGCTCATAAACAACTGGGAGGGGGGAGAATGCTGGAGGAAAACAAGTTTGTTTTTCTACAAGTGCACTCATGCCTAAAATTAAGCTTTTTTTTTTTTAAAAAAAAAAGGGGGGGGGTATATATGTGTGTGTGAGAGAGAATTAAAACAATTAACGACTTGGAAAATTCCGAATACCAAACTCGATTTTGTGTCCCACGCTGGGTTCTGACTCAGGATGAATCATACTTCACTCAATAATAGATATTTGTCCTGAAACAGCCTTTGCAGACAGATTCATTATGTTCATGTTTACACAGTTTATTTATTGATCGAATTTGACAAACTACGTTTTTGAAAATTGAATTCTAATTTATTTATGTAAACTAGAAATGTTTCTAACTAGTATACGATTTTTTTCATTGTTATTCTTTTTATTTAATGGAAATTTACGACTGTTGTATGAGAGTATATAAATGGGATTTCGATTAGTTTTATTTGATATTTTTATATATAATCGCCGTTTCTTTGTGTGTGATCTCTTTATTTTAAAAATAAACTAGAAAAGAAAAAGAAGTGGTTCATTTTTTAAGAATAATCAAGCGATTAGAAAGATGATTATTCCGTCAATTATTAATTGTCATGATTGATAAATAAATAGTTTTGTGAGTGACATGTCTTTTAAAATAATTCATTTAATTCATTAAATATACTCAAATTTAACCTTAATACTTTAAAGGTTTACGAACAAATGATGCTATAAACCTTTTGTAGAATTAAAGTTGCATTGTTTTTGCATAGGCTAGAACTGAAGCGCATTGTCCATTTATTACACTCTGTCTGGGTATTATCAGATCTGTAGTTATATTATCCTCTGATCCTATAAACCACCTGATGGAAGTTTGTTATTGATGATTCATATTACTTCTTTTTACTCTAGCATGACATCAGGGTGTGTTTCTTTTTTCTAATTCATCCATCTGCCGTTTTCCGCTGTCTGTTGTAAGTGAAACAGATGAATATTAAACTTCAATATGTTATCTCCCCTCTTTACATCTTTATCTTCTTGAATGACTGAATGTTCAAAAAGACAACGCCTGTATGAATTTTAATTGCTCCTATCCCACTTGATGTTCTGTTGATGAAAGCAGAATTAAAAATTATATTTTTACTTGTAACAATGTTTAAACTTTATGAATATATGTTTGAATGTTTAATAAGTTAGATCAATGTAGAATGCATGCGAAGTTTTTATCACGCTTAAAATATTTTCATTTGTGATAACTGAACTCCATGTCATTGGCTTAACGAACGAATTAAAGCTTCCATTCGTAGACTTTCATAATCATGCTCAAAATTCATAAGCTTTTAAGAAGAACAGAATCTCATTATGAAGAATTGCATTTCGATTCAAAAATAAAAATGGTGAAATAGAAAACTACTTTTTCAAATAAAGAATTAATTCACAATGGTAAATGAAGAATATTTTAATATTTTTTCTTTACATTCTACGTTGATTTTTTGTAGGAGGAGACGATGTTCAGCAACTTTGTGAAGCCGGAGAAGAAGAGTTTCTGGAAATAATGGCTTTGGTAGGGATGGCTAGCAAGCCGCTGCATGTCCGACGGCTCCAGAAGGCTCTTCAAGAGTGGGTGAGCAATCCCAGTAAGTGTCGCATTCTATTAGTTTTTTTTATTTACTAAAGCCCACAATACGGATTATTCCGACTATCAATAATTAGTCAGTGTGTTATGTATAAGCAATTATTTCTGTACTCAGTTTCAGTATTTTCTCAGAAGATACTTGTATTCGATTTAAAAGTAATTCTTAATGTTATATTTTAGTATAAATGAACAAAAAATGTAAGAACATAGCATTCATCTTAACTACTCAATAGTTATCTGATTCGTTGAAACATTATTCAGAATGTTAATTTTCGATAGAAATAAAGTTTTTTTTATTTTTAACATTTGCTAAAAACTATTGTTATGAACCCTTATTCTGAATTAATGTAATACATTTTTTTTTCTTAAATAGTTTGAGTCGAACCTAATGTGTACTGAATTTTAAAAAAATAAAGGCTTCGATTCACATTTTTTGGAAGCTCCATAGATTTTATGATAAATACTGCTCTACTGCGTTTCCTTGTGTGATTGCATTTATGAAAGTATTTCGTTTAACTGGAATCACCTTAATATTGTAACACTTTATAAAGCATGTTAATAAAAATTACTACAAAAAATCTTAGTAAAAATATATATTTTTTTTTAAATTCATAAGAATCGTTATTTTGCTTGCCATTTACATTTGAGAAGTAACTTTTCCCCAGCCATATTTTTTCACTTTCACTATAAACAGAAATAAAGCAATTTAAAATTATTATATTTAATTCTGTGTTACAGAGGTTATATTAAAATCTGATAATTGTTTATGTTGCACTGAGCATTTTACATCAAAAGTAAATACTATCTTTGGATCTGTTATTGTGTGTTTATATATATTGCTATTATATAGTGAGTGGGGAGAGAAATAAAAAATTGCTTATAAAAATGCTTTGATTTTGTATATAATTTTTTGTAAGCAAGAACAATATAAAATTAAAGACTTATTTCTTTTTATTAAAAATATTACCTTTGTATAGTTATTTTTTTTCTTTTGTTTTTAAGACTAAATGATCAAAGATTTTCTGAGATAACACCTCCTATAAAATTTCATTTACAATGGAAATCCATTTCTCTTTAAACTACTCCGTCCATCTATGACTCTTAGTCTCCCCAGGAGCAGTACAAATGTAACTTGTTATGCATTTATAATATTAAATTTTAGTTAGTGATTAGTCTGAGTATGATAAAGCATAATTCTGTATCACTTTCAAGCTGGCTTCCTGAAATACCTTGAACTTAAATACTTTGTAGTTTGAGAAAGACAAATGAAATCCATTATTAACTTGTTTCATTTTATTTTTGTTCCATTTAGCAATGAATTTTCAGTTACAGTCATGAAAAAGCAATTTTGAAAACTTAATATATTTGGTGCTAGATCATTATAGAATCTTTTTCATGAGATCACGACTCATAATCATGAGCATATCAGTTTTTGTAAGCTATAAGACAAATTCTGATATAATTGGGTGATAATTTTCAGTTTGAGTTTTTTTTAAAGTTTATTAGAACTTCTTATAGAATTATGTGATAATCATATTATGCATAAAGACCATTAGTTTCTGTGTACGCTTACAAATACTCACGTACCATTTGTTTCCAGACAAGAAACAAAAATATCTGTCATCCTTCTCGTTTTTTAACAATTATGAAGGCTAAGTAAGTTTTTAGTATCGATGCTTCTCATATCATGATACAATCTTCATCATGAGATTACTTATCTTTGCCATATCATTTCTTACAAAAGAAATAACATGAATGACTGCAAGAAAGTTTAGATAATATAGGAAAATGTATCTCAGTTTTTTTTTTTCCGATGCTTCACCCTTTTTTCTTTTTTTTTTGCCGATGCGGCTTAGTGTTATGTTAAATGATATACATAAGAATAAATAGCTTCCGATACCGCGCAAAGCTTGCTAATACCCACGTGCTATTTGTTTCCGGATGTAAACTCGGAAACTCCAGAGTTCAAAATTCTCTCTTGAACGATCCTCACGTGCCTAATGTTTGTTTGCTGACGCTTACTCAGTTGGGGGAAACGGAAGGTGGGTTGAATGTCAATCACATCCCCCCCCCCTTTTTTTGCGCAGAGAGCTTACGCGATTGGATGGGATGGTGAAGGCGTGGTTGCCGTGATTCGTAGGGGGACAGCTCAATCAGCCATTGTAATCAGCTATGCACCACGAAGCTTTCCCCACCCCCTCATTGAAGAATGTCATCATAAAACCGCGTGGTCCGAGCAGGATTGGTTGGAATCGGGGGAGAGGGTGAATTTTATTTA
This sequence comes from Trichonephila clavata, assembly GCA_019973975.1. Taxonomy (NCBI): domain Eukaryota; kingdom Metazoa; phylum Arthropoda; class Arachnida; order Araneae; family Nephilidae; genus Trichonephila; species Trichonephila clavata. The sequence goes on along the minus strand of BMAO01031901.1, from coordinate 147,445 downwards.
TTTTATTATCATTTTTAAACTCGTAGTTGTTGTAAAAGAGGGAGCTGTATGTTAATTTTTTAAGATTATTTTTGCACTTGGATGTTGAGCTCTTTCGTGGGCGCGTGTATAAAAAAGAGGTCTTTCTTTGGAGGTTTTCATGCTCCTAACTGGACTCTGGAAACAGTTCAGCTGATTATTCGTATTAATATTCAACCTTTTTCGCGTTATGGAATAACATTAAATTTACTCGTATTTTTCTATTGTCAGCTAGGGACAAAGAACAACAAAAAAAAGCTACTTTTTTCTGATTTAAATTAGTGTTATAGAAATATTATAAGCATAATATTAAGAATTTTGGAAAGAGTATTAAAATATGAATAAAATGTCAAAGTACCTATAAGGAAATTTAAAGTTCCACTTTTGAGCATGTACAATTTCACGTTTTATTAAAGGATTCTTTTATTGCTTATTTTAATTCTTTAATTTATTTATTGCTCTTTTTTTTATCACGTTTCTTCTAACGCCAACTTAATCATTTCATAAAAAGAGATCCGTCCACTTAGAGGATTTCCCATGTTGATTTTATATCTACTTTACAGGTAGAAAATTTGATAAGATTTTGTATCAATTAAATGTTTGTTGAGAATTTATTTAATTTGGACCTTAAATTCATGCATTCTATATTAAATTCCATTAAATTCAAAATCAGTGTATGTAGATATCTTACGGCATAGATCCTTACTTTTTAATATTTTATTATTGGATATTTTGTTTCCATTTATTGCTCAGAAATATACATATTTATGGTTTATTTAAACATAGGATATTAAGTATTAGGAAAATTGGGGAGCATTGATTCATTTCTGAAATTAGTGATGTTTCCTGCTTGAGGTCAAACTTATTAGTATTTTGTAGTTACTTTCAATGTCTTTTTTTTTCATAGCCATGTTCCAGACGCCCCTCGTTCCAGCCCTCCCTCCGAGTCACCCAAACCACCACTTGGGTGGAATGGGGGGCGGGGTGTCTCGGGGTGGCCTCCAAGGGAACATGACCCAGGCCCAGCCGCCCATGCCTATGCGGCCCAGCCCTCCAATCCCACCGATGCTCACCAACAATGCACACTCGTCCCCTTCCCCTGGACACGGGGCCCAAAGCGCCGCCGCCAAGGACGTAACCTCTCCTACACAGATGCAGCATCTTCATCATCAGCAACAGCAGCACCAACAGCACCAGCAGCATCTTCATCAACAACACCAGCAACAGCATCATCAGACCCATGCTCCACCACAGACTTCGCAGCAGTCCTCCCAGCAGTTGCAGCAGCAACAGCAGCAGCAACAACAGCAGCAGCAGCAGCAACAACAACAACAGCAGCAGCCGCAGCAACAACAGCCACCTCCGCCCACCCATAGTCAGTTGCAGCAGATGTATTCGCAATCTTTGCCGCCTGTAAGTATCCAGTCAATGAGTACTTTCTAGTCTTCACACTTGTTACGTTCGAGTAAAGCTGTAGAAAATGGACGAAATGGAAAACTGCTTCCATGTTTCCTTCTGTTAAAAAATAAAAGTGTATTTTTTTAACAGGCTAAATTTATCGTTGTTAAGTACTCACTTGGTTTTTTTTGGAATGACTATGTAATCAGGTTATTATAAAACTATTGTCTGAATGTCAAATAAGATTGTAAAACAAATCTAATTTCAGAAGTTTGTAAGACTTTTTAAAAATTTATTACAAGGTTTTGAAGGGGGAAAATTGTGTATAGTTGTTTGCCTTGAAAAAGATGAAAAATTACGAAATACCCTACAACTGTGTTTAAGAAATTTTGTATTTTTGCCCCAATAAAATTACTCTGTTTACAAATAATCTAATGTCATAATATATCAGTCGTAATGAGGAATTAAGCTAAAAGCTGTAGTGGGCGATAAGTTAAATCTTTCTTACGGGGTTTCAATGTATTTTTAAGAATGTATATTATTTGAGTGGATCGCGCGTGGTTTATATATGAAGAGAAAAAAAATTCTAATAAATTTGAAACCTACAAATGCGGAAAAGATGTTCCTTGGTATAAAGATTAGAAGAAAAAAATAGTTATAAAATAATTTAAAAATTAAAATAGCCTCTAAGGGGCCTCTTGAGCTTCCGAAAAAAAGGGGAAAAGACTTAATTTTTTTGGTTAGATGATTTTAAACTCAGTTAAGTTTTCTACAGTATACAATGCACACATTACAGCATTTCATAACCCAGTTCTCTATGTCGTCGAATCAGTCCGATTTAAACTTTTTTATATTGCGTGCTTTATTTTAACAAAAATTACTTTGACTTTTTACCAAAAAAATGCTTAAATGCATTAACGTCATTCCCCTTATGGCAGTTACTTTACATAAAAATTAATTTTTTATTTTATTTTTGTACCTTTATCTATATACCACAGAACGGGGGTGGCAAATCTTTATGGATCAACGTGCCATTTTTTCTAAAGAAATGTTTAATTAGGTATGGACGTGCCGTCAAACAATTTTGACTTGTGATTTATCGGGAAAATAATAAAACTAAATACAACAACTCAAAACTCTTTATTTATTTCGAAAAAATACATTTTGTACTTTATAGTAGTAAATGTTTTAGTTATACGCGTAATTCAAATTAAAGTAACATTAGTGTGATTTCTGCTGTTGCAGATTAGATGAAAAATAACTTATAGTAAGATTGCAAGATGTTACTCTTTTATCAAAATGTATGCTGAATTGAAGTCATTTGCCAAACGATTTCTAAGCGAGTCTTTAATGCTATTCATCTCTGAAAATAATGACTCGCATGCATAGACAGATGAAAATATTGTTTAAAAATAGCCTATGAGCCAGCTTCTTCAAACAGTTAAATGTGTCTGGATTCGAATAACATGTTTCCAAAATTTCATTATTAGCATTTTTAATTAGATTACTTGTTAATCTTTCTGTTTGAATCAATTCCAACTTTCTCCTTTTTTATCAAATTTTTGAATCCATATTAAACTAGACTGGAAATCAATCATTTGCATTTCAAATCTTTCAATTTCCAACCAATCGAACTGGGACAAGTCCAGTTTCTTAAACGAAATCATATCAGGGTACATAAAAAAATTCGAGCGTTTCCGATAATTCTTTGAACTGAGAAAATCTCGATGAAAACTGGGACCAGTCACTTGTTTTTGTTCGTAATACTTCATACTGAATTGTGTTACTTTGAATTAAAATGCAAACCGTTTTGAATGGTGGCGTGCCCAAAATGTTTTGGTTCATGTCGTCGGTTTGTCATCCCTGCCATAGGACAAACATCTTTTCCGCATAGTTAGGAGATTTTAAATTCTGAGAAAAAAAATTTCGATCAACCGTAATGTATATGTTGCAAATGAATAGTAAATAGTCCTTGCATAAAGGATTTTGTAAAGGAGGTTTATTTTCGGCACTACGCCATAAACATAAACAAGTTTTAACTGATAAACATTTATATTATTCTCAATTTTCAGAAATGGGTTTAGATGCTTTTATTCACTTTGTTCTTTCTTTTAAATCGAAAAAAGATCGATTTTAGCATGGAATTGTAAAAATGATCTCAAGTTATTAATTCAACGAAAATGTCACTACTTTAAAAATATTGCTACATTATTGTTGAGTTTCGCTGAATTTTCTATTTTATGCCCTAGTCTTTAGAAAATAAAATATCTTTATATTAGAAATTATCACTTTCTACAAAAGGAACGAAAATATTTTTTCGAAAATATTGACTAAGTCGAACCAAGCATACGTTGAAAACCTCAAACCATTACTCCTACCCTCAATAATTCGAAAACATTTGGCGTAAACAAGAAAAGCTTACTGCAATATATTTATTTTTTACAAATAATTCAAACTCATTATTATAATTAAATTTTAAACACTGTGGAATACTTGTTCGAAAACATGTTTTTAAAAGATAAGGTATTCAAATTTATTTATTTGTTAATCATTCTACTTTAATGAAATTAGGATAGTGTTTAAATGTCAGTAAATATTGACTACTGTCATTGAGAATAAAATTGATTTCAATTTTGAATTTTTGCAATGTTAAATGGCTCTCTAGTTAGTTAAAAATTTATCTCTGTCTGGAATACAATAAAAACAGATAAAGCAACACTTTAAGGTATCCAACTACCCTAAAACTGTGAATTTTTCTAAAAACTAACGTTTTTTTATGATTTGATTTTATAGGCCTTCTTATTAGCTTTATAAAAATACCAAATTTATTATTTTCCGTTCACTAGAACAAAAACTATAAGTGTTTTAGTAAAAGTAGATGCCATTACTTTAAGCTAGATATGTCATACTTTAAAACGCGTTTTACTCGAAATATGTTGTTTTTTTTTTAAAATGCTCAAACGGAGCCAGTGATTGCTCAAAAAGCTTTTTAAATAATTAACTGAAATTTTTTCTGTATGTTCTGTATAATAGTAGAAGTGTTTTAACCTTCAGATTTATCTATCACTGTTTTATTACAAAATTTACAGCCCCTTTTGTTAATATAATCACTGTTTTCTTAAGCAATTTAATATAGTAACCGAGATAAAGTGCTCTAGTTTTTGTAAAAAAGAAAATATATATCTTATCCTGAAGGTCATTTAAAAAATTAATGACATAGCAATACATCGAATTGAAAAATTGAAAATTTATTCATAAGCTTTTGGTACAGAATGGGCCACGTTTATGTTATCTTTTGTAAATTTTTACTATTTTTTCCCATTTCAGTTATAATAATTTCTTTTTCTCTTCTTAATTTTAGCATATTTTTCTTAAAATGTACTAAACAAATCTAAAAACAAAAAAATGGCCATATCTCCATTTTTTTTTTTTTTTTTAAGTTGTCGCAAGTAGTCGGATATCTTAAAAGGTATAATTCGTGTTGAACAGAAAAGAAATTCATATCCATATTCCATCCAGGATTCTTGCACGATTTAGTTTTAGTCTTTTAAAAGTCTTATGGAACTGTTTTCTCTAGTGTCAAAGTAATCTTCAGGTCTAAAAACAAGTTAGATAATTAAATATTAAAACAAATTTTATTTTATCTATCCATTTAAAGGAATTATATTATTTAAGTTTCTCAGAAAATATTCTTTAATATTAGTAATTTAATTTTTTGATCAAATCCGATAAATATCGTCGCTGAGAGAGAGATCATATACGCGTTTATTAAAAATAATATATATAACTTTTTTGGAGTAGGTGTGATAGTTTGTAACTTAAATAAAATGTTATTTTATCAGAGAAAATCTATTTCTCTTCTTTGCAAACTTAATTTAAAATATTGTAACTTCAGCTGAAATATTGTTTCAAGTTTAAAACATTGTTTAAAAGTTGTCAATTGATACTAAAACTTTATTTTTAGTGAAATGCTATTTTAAATGTCTTTGATAATAAAATATATTTTAATTATTAACTTTATTATTAACATCCATAACATATTTTAAATGATTTATGCTTAAAAATAAAATGGTAGTTTGCGAAATATCAAAATAAGTATTTTAAATATTTATTTCCGAAACATTAAATTAAACTGGAACAGAGAGATAGTTAAACTGAAAGGGATACTATGTATAAGAATTTAAACGTTTTAAGTCTTGTTTTATTTTTCAAAACGATAAAACAAGTTATGCACTTAATGTATTAAATAATTATGTTACATTATTTTAATATCTGTCTCGTGCTTTTAATCATATGGATGAAAGGAAATTAATTTTTCCTTTTAACGCATCAGTGTTTGTTTTAGAACAAATTTCAATTTTGAATTCTTTAAGTTGCCTCAATTCTGGTTTAATATTGCTTCTGTTTCGAAAATGCTGTTGGTTTATTTTTAAACATTATAATTTTGGCAGCTTAAATTTTTTTTTCTATATAAATTTAATAAATCGGTTTACTAAAATACTTTATCTTGATTGAATTGGTGATATAATTTAAAATTGTTTGATTCTACTAATATGTATAGTTAAAAAAAAAAAGCAAATAAATGATTTAAACCTCCATAAAGCTGTAACTGGACGATTCTTTAAAAATTAAACAAATTACTAGCATTTATGGATGAGGATTTCGTTTATTTAATTTTGTGGGGTCTATTTTCCTGTCAAAATTTGTACTATAAACTTTTGAAAAGTCTATTAAAGTTTTAACGTTTTTTAATCATTTGTTTACTGTTCGAGTTTTAGTTTTAAATTTAAGATTTATTTATTCCTAAAATATTTTATTTTGATTGAAATCAATAATTTATATAATTTAAAGTTGTTTGACCTTACTCTATCATAATTTATACTTTTTATTTTTTATGTATGTCAAGGTTTTTATATCGAATTATCATTCTTAGATGACAATGCAAGTTTAGCTAGTAGCTGCTTAAAATAATGTATGCCAAGGTTTAAAATTGTTTTCATTCCGAACTGTCATTTTGACTTAAAATAACTTTATGCGCATGGTGCTCAAAAATAAATAAATAATTTTTTTTAAAAATCATCCACTTCTATGGGGATTTTTATTTTAGGCTTTAAAATTCAAATTGAATAGATAGGCTCTCTTCCTTTTTAGCTTAATTTTTTTATTAACATTACAGATACTCTCTAAAACAATCGCTTAGAAAGTATATGAGAGGTTTTTTAAATACGCCGTATATTTCATTTTCGTATACGATATCTACATCTTATTGATAAAATTGTAATATTTTAAAACTTCTAAAGTTTGAGTGCTTTTAATGTCTCTAAATGTTAATACATTTTTAATAATTAAACATTCAATGCTAAATATTTTTTGTCTCAGGCAAGTGTTTCTTCTTTTTGTGTACAATTGTTGTTTATTTGTTTTTTCAATTTTAAAGCTTTCATTATTAGAATTTATGTCTATTGTAATTCATATATATTAATCAAAGTTTAATTTAACGAAGCGTATTGTAAGTGTTTTAAACAGTATTTTAATACTTTTTTAAAATGTGTTCTCAAAATATATATTGTCTTCTTTTAAATGCATCCGATTCTTAATTATTGCTTTATCCGTTTTTAAATGGTTTAAAATCTTTATTAAAACTTCTTATAGTTTAATGTTAAACTTTTTTTTAAATTCAAAACCCTTTGAAATTATTCAGTATTTATACAATTCTGAGAAGCATGTTGAGCGTAGAAAGCTACACGTTAATTTTGAGTTTTCTGTAAAAATTTAAATGTCGAAAACTATATCAAGATACTAATTGTTATTTATACATATGTACATACATGATAACAAAGCCAATAACACAGTGGACGCTTTTTGTTCGTAGGTTCAAATAATTAAGAAGAGCATTCCAAGAACAAGAAATCAATTTATTTTAATTTCGTAGGTACTTTCGTGTTCACAAACGCAGTTGTTTCAAATGGTAAAAACTCCCAAAGAAAAAAAAATATCCCCATTTTTATAACTTACGTGATATCTGAAACAAAATAGACACGGATCTTCAGAAACCGCTTCTATATTTGATTAACTATTTCTACCAACAAAATGGTTATTGTCATGAAGAGAAAGGAGCTTCAAGAAGTGAGAAAAAATCTTTATGATCCTCATATGCTCCGAAGGAGATTAAGTGGATTAGCTGTTTTATCCATTAAATATGATTTATGTCAAGAAGCAAATTTTTATGTCGTCGTTATCGATTTTACTATCATAGAAGGCGACAAAAATTAACTTAGTAAATAAAATAAAGACGTTCTTTTGGATAGTGACGCGCCCGAACAATACAATGATTTATTTTATAAGCGCAAAGAATATTAAATTTTACATTCTCCAATAAGGTTGTTTATTTTGTACACGAAAAGGAGAGTTTTTTAATGAGTATCACATTTCGGTCGTATAAGTAGTAGATATTTTTAACTCAGCGAAGTCAATATTTGCAAAGGAAGGAAAAAAAAGTGTTCGAAATTAAGAATTTTCGAACGCGATATTCCTGTATGATCTAGAATACAGTGTTGAAGTCTATGTTCATTGAATATTTTTGCATAAAAGTCTTAAACAGCTTTCCTTTTCGATTTTATGGGACGTTTTTCGATTTGATCGTAAAAATAATATTGAGAATTACCATATTCTCATTTTACATGCATATTTCAAAATTTTGTTTTTCGTCCTAAAGAGTTAATGATGTAAACAAAACTTTCAATAGCCAATTTTATTTGGATATTTATTTACTTTAGGGATTTGCTTTTTATGTCTTTCCAATGCACAGTCTAATTACTATAAAGCAGTAAATATTACTTCTTCGATTAAAGCACTTAAAGTTTCAAAACTGCTGTGTGCAAAAATTCTAGGTGAAATTAACTGTCACATATGATATAAGTGTTAGCTGCATTTTTGGAGAAAAAATGTTGATGCGACTCAGCTGCTAGTTTTTTTTTTTTTTTTTTTAATTTCCATGTAAGAGTGCGAATTTATACAAAACTATTTTGGCTCCCTGGTTATGAGATTTAGTTTTTTTTTTACATATAACATTATCTCTCACACCGAATCTTAATGTTGTAAATAGTTTATCTCATTGAAATATATTAATTCCCTTAATTTTAAGTTGACAGATCTCAATATATTACTTTGAGTTTGCAATTTTCGAAACTATCTCTGCAAAATATCAATTCATTCTGAATAAAACGTAATTTTTCTCACTTATAATGAGGATTGAAGTATTGATAAATAATTATTCAAGTTATATATGTCCAAAGAACTATTTTATTTTTTAATAAAAAATTCCCTTTCATTCTGATTTTTCAAAAAAAGAGAGGAAGAAAAATGAACTGAAATCATTATAATTCTAATTTTAGATATAATTTTTAAACTGTTCTTTTGTTAGGAAATGCTTGAAAGTAAAATTATTTCAAAAATTGCTGTATGAATTTTTTTTAAAATTGATTTAAAGAGAAAAGAAATGAATTCTAATACAAATTTTTATCTCTTTTATTATTATTATTAATATAATTCTATTTTTAAAAAATCAGAAATTCTTTAAAACCGATCTTCCGCAAAATTTACTCAGGTCTAGTGTTGCGTTTTTTCCCTAAAGAAAAATTGATTTGTTTTGAGTATCTACATAGAATTTCTATTATGTGATTTAATGGAAATGTTGAACCGAAAACGTTCTTTTGAAATTTGATCAAATTATGAAATGAAATTCAGAATATTTTTCATTTAAAAAAAAATCTTTTTCATATTTCAGTTTGTTTTGTCTGTGGTAGAATACAGCCAGTTTGCAAAGTTTCCGTGCAATTGATTCCTTATTTTCTGTTGAGTTCGGCGAACCGGTTATTAAACTAATTATTTTAAATGAAGGTCTCTGAGATGTGTGAACTGAGTTAAAAATAACTTAAAACAAATATTCGAGCAGTGAACCGCGAATTAATGGTGTGAATCTCACCACCTTCTTTAGACATGAGTCCGGTTTTGTTCCTGCCTAACCAGTAGATATTAAAATTTTAAAAAAACTTTATCTTTTAAACTTTTGAAGCAAGTGCAGAAAGTTGACATTTTTTTTCCCTATGAACTCCAAGACATAATAGAATTTTGAAAAATTGCTCTGAAAAATAAGGGTTTTTTTTAATGTAGAAATTAATGTATTATTTAACGCGCGCTCAAGGGCTTTGTGGCGTTTTGAATCCTTTTCATGTTCATTTTAAGATAAAATAAATTTAAACCAAAACAATCTTAGTGGTATTTTTAAAAATGCATTTAATTACGTTAATAATTATCACACACAAAGATAGATGCATTAATGAAATGTATAAATGCAAGCTAACTATAAATATACTAAGGAATTGATATATTTTGAATTTGGACTTTAAATAAACTTAAATATACTTAATGAATTGCAATTAATTATATTTTATTATTCACTAGAAATAGTGAAATTGTTTTTCCTGTGAGCAATAAGGTCTGTTACAAGAACAAATCTGTGCATCATGATATGCATACCTATATTAGTAAGGCTTGATTTCGCCTTTTTTTTTCAATCTCACCGATATATAACTTAATAAGTGAAAAAAATCTGTAAAATAAGGAAATGGAGATTTTATTTACTAAAAGAAAAATAATGTATTTAATATATCGCTTTTTTAATTTCAATAATATATTAAATATGAGGCTTAAAGTTAAAATGCCTACTATATTAGATGTAATATTATAAAATTAAATTTAGTTCTTTGTTAAATTAATATACCTCGTATGTCACACTTGGAAAGTACAGCCTGTCAAGGAAACATAAGGGGGGAAAGCAGAAAATTAAATTACTTTTTTTGACACAAGTCAATGACCATTCTATTTCATTGTATTCGTATTTATAGAGAAGAAGGATAAATACCTTTTTGGGGGAGGGGGCAATAATGCAATTTAAATGATTACCAGATTTGCAGAAGAAAAAATTCCTTTTTAGGTGAATGTGAAGTTAATTTATGTTTCTTATACATTTAAAGTTGATTAATACTTTAAAATTATTCTTGTAGCATATAAGGGGCTTTTAATTATATGCATTTTGTTGAAGTGACTAAACTCAATTGTTAAATATCTTTAAAATTCTTATGTAAGAATGCATTGAATTCGATTATTACGAGTACATGACATAAGTTGTAAGGGATGTGAAAAACAAGTGATTCGCCTATTTATATTCTAAATTTTAAATTTCATTATATTTTTTTATTAATTTAAGTGGGCAATTCATTTTCTTAAAAAAATTATTCAGGCACATATAAAAATTTGTCTTCGTTCTTTACGAACTCTATTTTGATAATGAATCTTTATATAGAAATCCAATTGTGTGCTTATTAGTTTTCTGTTCAAACTCTTTTTTTTTTTTAAGTTTGTTGTTATATGTATTAATGAACACAGAAATATAAAGAATGTGGGCTTTGTAAATGTATTTTTTAGCATGTCATGTTGTAACTTTGAAGTTTTTGTGATGGGTGGACGTTTTCTTCTTGCAATTTCAAAAAGTTAAAGAAAGGCAAATTTTTTAGATAAGGTTGGAAAATCATTGTATTTTAAAACGATTTGTTATTCTCTGTCGAACCCCATAACATAAAATTAGAACATAAAACATTTTGTCCACACCCCATGTATATTTTTTAAACGTACCTAATTATCTATTTTCCCATCCAAATTATTTCAAGGTCAATTTTTAGATTTGATCAATATGTGTTAAGTGTTCACTGATAGTATCAGTATCGAATTCAAAATGGGTCCAGAGAAAAAATTATTCCTTAAATAATGCTATTATCCGTGGTTTGAGGATGCTGTTATCCTTAGTTTTAAGAGAAGCACGTGTTCTATATTCCTTCTCCCATTTAAATTCGTATGTGTCTCGCGGCTCCGTGCTTGCTCTTGCGCGCGCTTTACTCAATGAACCTCACTTACCAAATGAAATGACGTTTGGTGGGAGGGACTGCGGTCCTGCATGACTTAATGCCACGCCCACATTCGAACGGTTATCTGCCACAAGCAAATAGCAAGGGGTCCTTCTAAAAATAGCATCCATAGCTCCGCCTCTCCCCTCTGTGAAGGCTGAGGGGAAGGGGAGATGTTTTTTCTTGCTTGTTTACTGCGGTGTGCGAGCATGCGCGCCAGTTTTTGTAAATCTGCCAACCTCTTATCGAGAAGAGAGATTAGCTGCACGTTGAAAGACGCGCGCTTTTATTTGACGCGCAATTTTTGATATTGGAAGTACCGAAAAATTCTGAATTGGTTCTTTTTAGGAACACTGAACTCATAAATGTATTTGAATTAAAATGAAGTTGTCGTATAAGAATCCTATCCACGTCCCACCACCGATTTTTTAAATTGAAATATGAATTTGAAAGGAATTTATATTTTATGTGCATCGCAATGAGTATGAGATAACAGTATATACAAAATGATTTTCTCTTTTGAAGAAACTTTTGGTGTTTATGATAATACGAATAAACTAAAATAAATTAATCGCGATTTGAAAAGGATTGTACATTATTTGCACTTGATTTGTGATATGTGCTGTACAATAAGAAATGGACGAAGATAATTTTGACAGAAAATGCTTACTATTGAATTTCAGATGAAAATCTCAATAGATGTGAAGATGTGTTACGATAAATTATCTATAAAATATGCCTTCAAATGTAGTGCTTATTAAAAAGGAATGAAAAAAATAAATTTTTTACATCATTCATATGAATTTTCATTTGAAAGTAATATTAAATATAAATTTAATAAAAATATTTCACTTGTTTACTATTTTTATTTATTCTGTTTTTTTTAACTACTTTCTTTCAAATATTTTTATACTGTGATAATTTTATAAATATCTGCTTACTCTCACCTTTATTACTATTGTTTTATTTTGCTTTTGTTTGTAAAAGTACGTCTGAACTGTTTCATTCTTTAAATTTTGAAGTGTGGCATCATTTAATAATTCATGAATAGTTATATCAATTGACCAAGTTTTCAGTTTTAACCAAATAGAAGCAAACAATCCCTTACAATACGATGAATTGCTCTCAATTGATTTTTAATTTTATTATAAAAATATTCTGTCTTCCTCCATTTTAAAACTATGGCTTAGACCCTTTCACCGATCTAGAAAAAATGTTATTTAGATTGTTATTGTCCACAATCTAATCTAATTTCACGAATTTTTTTTTGTTCAAACACTTATTGATATAAATTAATTTGAAAAATCAATTTTTATCCTTATTCCTTGACCTCTTCTTGGTTTTCATTTATATCTATTTAATCATTTAAAGCAAAACTGGGTCGTGAGATCTTCAATGGAAACCCCTTTAAAAAAATCAACAGTTTACTTAGCATTTATATTTTCGAATGCTTTGTTTCTTATCGCATTCATGGCAGGTGTGGACTTCTTAATTGTTATTCACTGTACCCAAATATTAAAATTGCCTTGGGAGTTGCATAATTTGCCTATTCAGTTGTTTCCATTCTTTTAAATGATTTCGTTTAATGATTTATCTTCTTGTTATGTGTCCTACTTCCCGTGATTCTTAAAGCAGATGAATTTTACAACAAAAAAAATCAGCTCTTTTTTTATGTATGTATATGTGTAAACTGAACAATTAAAAGTCAAAATCACTTTTCCCGCTCTCTCTCTCACACACCGTAAATTGAGTGGTATATAAATTGTTCTATCAGAAACTTCTGGACTCGATCTAAATCTATTCTTTTAAATAAATTTGAACTTTTCCAAAAAAAAAATGTGTGCATCTGCATATTTTTATTTTTTAATTATTAATGTTACGCTATAGTCTGCTGCAATTAAAACTCCAATAAGTTAGTTGGTATTTATATTTCGATGCTATCTTGTTCCTACTTCACCATTATTTAACATCTTTGTTGCTTCAGCATCTTTTATATTTCGATAAAAAATCTCAAATCGGCAGCAATTAGACCAATACTCTAACCCAGCGGTACTCAATTTGCGGTCCGTGGGCCTTTTTAAGTGACCCGGTCATAGCCCATTGCTCTAAGAAATTCATTTTATGAAAATTTAGTGGGAAATTCTTTCATAAAAAAATCAAATACATCAATTTTACTTTTTGCTGACGATGTCGTATGGGTGCGGATTGATATCTTTTTCTTCTGATTAGTGATGATAGACAACTGTGGAGTAGCGACCATTTTATGGGTGGAATTCATTTTTAACTATCTTTCATATCTTGCAAGCGAAAAATATTCGAAGAAAATAGATTGTTTCAAGACGATTTGGAAGTTGACTATGGTTCAGTAATTGTTTGATTTGTCACGAAAGTGTTTTTAAAAAATACCAATAAACAGGAATCGTTCAATGACACTTGTCCTCGAAGATCTCTTTCAAGAGGTAATAAATTGGCTTTCTTGAATAATCTTTACACCAGCAAAAAAGTGTTTTGTCAGTGGTAATGGTCACAGCATTAACATAGACACCCTATGAAATTTGTTATATCATTCGTAATCATATGAAACCGTTTATTGATGCAGAAATTGTGAAAGAGTGATTCTTAAATGCTTCCAATTTAGAAAAATTTAGTGGCAAAAGTAAAAAATAATAATTAAAAAAAAGCAAAATAGGAATTTTGATATTTTGATAAATTTCCACATTTTAAATTTTCTATGTTATCTTGGTCTTAAAGCATTTCTCCCCCCTCCCCCCATTGATCCTCATGTTGCTATCCCCGTGAAATAGTCATCATATGTATGCGGCTCGAGTGAAAAAGATAATATATGTATGCAGCCCGTCAAAAAAAAAAAGATTGAGTACCCCCTGCTGTAACCTGTTTTTTTTTTATCTCATGATTTCAGAATTTGCAAAATCCTTCTATTGTGAATAATTATTCAGAAAGAACAAAAAGTTTTATCATTAATAATTTTCGATTATTTATTGAAGTCGCACTGCCAAGCTACTTGAAGGCTATAGGCAACGGCACTCATTATTTTTAACCATATTTAGGGGATGAGATGACACTTGAGCTGGCACCGCCTCTTCAAGCTCGATGCCACGGCAATTTGAGGACTTACAGCCTCGACAGATTTAACGTGCTAAAGGACTCAAACTTACGATTCAACAAATATAACACCAACCACGAATCCGTGATCATAACCGCTGCTACTTAACATTTCTCTAAGTTCCCTCTTTGGTGAGGCACGAAGTTTCGAAATTCAATCCATTTTTCTATTCAATCTATGGCTATTTATCTTAATGTCATTAAAATGTTCTGTTGATTGATTTCCTTAAGTATTCTCACTTCTGCCATCAGTGTTGATTAACATTGGGAAATTCTGAATGTTGTAATCTACAGAAGAGAGATGCAATGTATAATTTTTAGTACATCTGACCGAAAGCTCTTGAATGCACTTTCATTAGTTCACTGACAAATTAGTGTGGTAATAGCAGATTGTTGAAAGTAAAGAAATGCTTCATTCAAACTTATATATATATAAGAATTCCAACCTTAGGGTATCTCAATTTTCAACATTTAAACTTTCAAGGCAAAGACATCTGCTTAATGTTATATATCTTTTATTCATTAGATACATTCAAAATTCATCACTGATCTGCTATATATGTAAAACTTAATCTTAGAAGTTGTGTTAGTAATTTTTTTTAAGCATGGAGAGTGAAACTCTTCAAAATTAATTGATACATAGCAAATTAAAATGCTTACTGTATTGAGTATTTCCCCCTCTTCCTAGAATTATAAATGTAAGACTTTCAAGTTGAGAAAATATTTCTGCCGGATCGGCTGTTTACTTATTTTTGACAAGAAATACCGATACAATCATTTGGAAATTTTAACAATCCATGTTTACCATTGTTTTTCTCTCAACTTTCTTCTACATTCTTAGAGTACATTCTTCAAGTTATAATGTTTATGAATCAATATTGCAACATTTTTGATGTCACAGCATTTGTTGACGTTAAGATAAATGCTGCGTTTCAAATAGAAAAGATGTTCATATTCAAGTCGATACTTTTAGAATTGTTGATAAGAAATTTGTCTCTCAACAGTATAAAATAAACGATATTAGTTGTTAGGCATAATCTCTATTCAGCATTTGATTATAAAACTAACGTTTGATGATTGTTACATTTTGATCTAATTTACAACTAATCTTTGTATTTTGATCTAATCCACAACTAATCATTGTTGCATTTTGTGATCTGTCTCACAACTAATCATTGTTGCATTTTGTGATCTAATTCACTACTAATCATTCTTGCATTTTGATCTAATTTACAACTAATAATTGCTTCATTGAAGAACTTTTTATTCATTGAAATAAGCCACTTAGCAAGTCCACCCTTGTTTCTCAGTTCTTTATTTTCGTCTACTGTCGGGTTTAAAGAATTTTCAAGAGAGACCTTCTGAATATGCGGTAAGAATTTTCATATGCATTCTTTTTTTCAGACAAGTCTAGTCTAGCTTTGATCTATCAATAACATCGTTTAGATATTATCTTCGTCAACCAGCAGCGTCAGTTTTAAATTCATTTTTAAGGGCTTTTTTATGACTAAATGATATCCTTATGTCTTCTGAGGAAAACTCTTGTTTTCTTCTGTTAGTATTCAGGCTTGTCCTTGAACTGTAGGACGATATATCATTCGTCTTAATAATTAACATTTTGTTTTAACGTAAAGGAACTGTCTGTAAGGGTAAGGGAAATGTCTCGAGGTCTTAGTTTTTTTTTAATATGAGCGATAAATTTTTAAAAATTTTATGAATAAAAGTAAATTGACTCGTTTTTAAACCGTTCTTAAGTAGGAAAATTTTCTTCTTACTTCTTTGTATTTATATGTCTTTTGAGGAAAAATTTTATCTTCTCCTGTGGAAAATTTTCATCAAATAGTTTAGCCTTGTCCTTGGCTTCAAAAATAAAATTTTTTTTTTTAATCTTATGGTAATAGCTGTCTAATAAAGTTGAAGGAAATGTCTCAAGAATTTTTTATTTTTTTAGTACAGGTGATTATTTCATAACTTTATGTGAATTGAATAATTTCTGAACTAGTCTTTGTGTCTAGTCTAAACTATTCTAACTCTGTGACAAATACAACAATTTAGTCTCAAACATATTTCTGCTTATAAAGAAGCACAAATATATATAGATATATATATTTGTGTGATTTGAATAAGTTTATGCAGAAATTATAAATGATGTCGTTTTCATCTCATCTACCGTATAAGAACACAAACTTTAATCTTCCTTCGCTCAACTCATGAGGTAGCTTATCATTATATAAGAAGTTAAAATTTTGATTGGCTTCATTATTTAGGTTCAATGTGTTTTCCTCAACCTGTGGAACTAAATAATTCTGGCGGGCAGTATTGTCAACAGAAATTTTATATTTCCCTAATTAATTAAAATGAATCGTTAAGTTTATCCTACATTTCACACTTAATGAAAAGTTATTCCCAGCTTTGAAAATGAATTTTAATTTTTAGATATGTAAAACAATTTTATAAATGCATGTTTTCTTTACTTTAAAAAACAAACCAGCTTACTTTTATGAACGAAATTGCGTTTAATTCTTACGTGTAGTAATTATTGTAATTTTTCAGTAAGTATGCTATAAAATATAAAGCTTCTTAGATTTGCCAAATTTATATTATATGCAGTTAATGTTCTAGTAATATAGTTCATAATTCCTTTTAAAAAAAACCATATTTTGTAAAAGTGTTGTATTGATTTTAAAAATGTATAGAATATATCTGTTAATATATCTCTGATGAGTTAAGAGTTTTATTATCAAATTCTACAATGAGATATCTATCCACTCTTCTTGCATTTTATATGCGAAGAATTCGAATTTCTCTATTTTAAGGCACTGCCTAATGTATATTGATGAAAGATAGTCGATGCAGTTGAATTTAAATACTTTGTATAAGGGTTCTCTGTATAATTCATCTTCTGTCGGCCGTAAGGCTGTTAACGCGTTGCTTGCCCTATTTTTGGGCTTGCATATTTACAAGTATTTTAATTTTGAGTATTGGAATTTTAGCAGATCTTCTGCTTTTCTCAATTACGAATGGATACCTAAAAGATGTTTTTTGTCCCTTAAAGGGCTGCGGAGAGTATCCAACGAGTGACCCAATGTTGTCTCTGACGCCTGTTCTGGTCGAAAGCCAAATCCAGAGACTGTCCGAGACTACGGAGTCCATGATCCCGTACCTTCTGATGCAGATTGACCCCAAACTTCCCAATAGCAAGAAGAGGATGAGTCAAGAATTAGAGGTATGGGATTTGATTTCTCCATTTTGTTTGGCTTCGCACGCCCTTTGGAGATTGTTACATTCCATTCTACACCATATTTTGTGTCTTATATATCTTGTCTCGTCTAAATCGTTTAAGTCTCATCATCATCGTATCTTGTTTTGTCTCTATTAATCGATAGTAATATTATATCATGTGTCGTTTTCTTTTTCTAAGGCAAAGTAATCTGTATTTTCTTCATATAAATTTTCTATGTTTCATTTTAGCTGTAGTGAAGATTACTTTATTGAAAAAAATTAAAGTGTAGATTTTTTTAATGGATCTCTTTTAAGTTGAAATAACGTTCCTCGCCGTTAAATTGTTTTAAAAAAAGATGTCATTTTCCTCATTACATTCTACTACATATAGTATTCTATATTCTTTGAGTAGCTTTTAATGAAAAGAAATTCTTTTTCAAAACTAGAGATGCTTTTATGTATTCAGAGAAAAATATCAGCTTAGGAATTAATATTCTGACTCGGAATTGTGCATATTGATATTTTTAAATCATTATGAGACTCAATCGTAGTCTGATGGAACTATATATAAATGTATTTGAAGCAAAATTTAATTAAAAACTTGTTTTTTATTAAGTTAATAAGTTACTGTAAACTTAAAAAGAAGTAATATTAAATGCATTTTTTTACGCATCTATTTTCCCAATTGTTGGCTTATAGCTTGTTAGTTTATTATTAGAAGAAAAGTTGCCACTGGCTTCTTTTATTTTATCATGGAGATGTTTTATGCACTTCTTTTTTTAATACTCGTGTGCTTCTTTATAAATCGCATTACAAAAAAAAATTAGATTGTGTATTACTATTTTGAGCAATTGTGTGTAATGTATTCTGATCGTTTGCTTTCGACGTTCTTGTGATATTCCTTTAAACGTCTTTTCTTTGTTCGTTTGAATTAGCTTCCCTTACTTTGCTATAATAAACAGAAGTTTTATAGAAGAAACAGAAGAAGGGGGACCGTTAGTGGATAGCTGTCTTCAAGCCGCTTTTAATCCATTTCATTTGCATATTGATTTGCCATAGGATTTTGGCAGGCACATCCTACTGCTATGAATACCAATTCAACAGGCCCTGAAAAGAGGGATTTCTTTTCTTTTCAAAGTCATTTGACCGCAACCGTTTGTTTCCTCTGCTATTTCTTTCAACTTTGAGTTGGGTAAATGGATTTTTTACATGCATCGCCGGTTGCTTTGGGAACGAAAAGAAATGAGCCATTGGAGAGCTAAAAAGAAAGAACTGGGCTCAACTTTAGTCCAGGTAAATTTTCATGGCTTCTTTTGTTGATCGTCACGAGCTCTCGGAGTATGTCGGGACAAAAGATTCGACAAATGCTTTTAAAAATGGACTTTTCGAATGAGGAATCCATCTCATCTTTGGAAATTCTCGTTTTAGTCATTCATAAAATGATTTCCAAAATTTTTCTGTAGGTTTCAATTGGATGAATTTTAATCTTTTCGGCTGCAGTTGCCTTTGAGAATGACAGTTTTTCGCTTCTCACTCCATCGTTATAACTTGTATCCATGTGTCCAATAGAAAGAGTATTTTATTCTTTATAGAAAAAGATTTGCTTGTCGGAGGTTTAGGTAAAGAAATAATCTTTTTTGTATGTATACATCTAAACTGTAATTACTTGCTTTCCATGTTCTCGAAATTTGATTTGAAAAAAAAAAAAAATGTTTTGGGAATATTCTTACTAAGTTAATGTAGTTTTTTATTTCTATATCACAGATTTTTAAAGCTTCAAAAAGTACTGCTAATTTCTCTTTTGTTATTTATTTAAAAAAATATATTTCTTTAAAATTCAAATATATAATTTTCAATATACTGCAGAATTGCATTTTGATTCCAAAATATGCCGTTTAGGTATGATATTTGATTTCTCTAATGTGTGCGGGCATAAAACTTTATACGATTTAAATAAACCTAAAGGAATATGATGAACATAACACAAAATAACTTTTTACAATGGGCTTTATAAATTAATGGTGATATTCCTACATCGCGCATAATCTATTCTTGGTATTTCAACATTCAAAATTATTTACTCAAATATTTCTGGGATATTGGACAATCGGCGAAAAGAAACGGAAAGGGGAGTATTTAGCTTTGATATTGAGGATTCAAGAATTGTATTTTCACTAAAAAATAATCATTAGCTTAAAGCTCTGATGATGGATTTTAAAAAGTATCCTCACATTCTTGAAATAGAAAAATTAAATAAAATTCGTAGAAATGGCTTAATATATATATATATATAAACACTGAATAAATATGCATTTCTATAATCTCATTACTATAATAAGGATTTTAGTACGTTAGCAATGTGTATGATGCATCAATTTAAAGGCGCAGTATTTCATCAGTATCCGCACTTTGTTATTTACATTACTTTATTCACAAATAGTATTAGGTATGTGTATTATTCTATATAACTTGTAAAACTCTTCTCAAGGAAGTTTCAACGAACATATACTACGATTCTTTTTCTGTTCTAGTTCAGATGTAATTTACAACAAGTTATTCTTCTTCTGTACTTGATGAATATGCCTGAGAGTGATGGGCATATTTTTCATGTGCTGAAATATTAATTAACAACAGACACGCCTCAAAATCCAGGCGTTGAAAATTTTATTTCTGTATTCACAAGCATTATTCATTCTTATTTTATTTGAATGGTGAAAACTCTTTTCTGAGACGTGTCGAAGTATACATAAATATGTTATTCGTTTTTTGGGGGTATTTTCATCATCAAGAAATAAAAACCAAACTGGAATTTTTTTTGGTAGAAAAAAAAATGTTTCCATGAACGGTAATATTAAATTTTGACTGTACACTACGAAGAATTGCTTATTTTAATTTACTGCCCATTTTTATGTAAATTAATAAAATTTTCGTTTGAACGATATATTTTATATCTTCTATACTTCGACGCATAAAGTTAAAAATGCTCCGTGCATTTAATTTTTTAAATAAATTCGCATCAATATGAATGTTTTTATATTTTAAGGCTTCAATTTGACTAACTGATGTATCTATCAAAATATCGAGATTTTATACCCGTATTTGGAGTATTTTTCTATCTAAAATGTTACTTCTTATAAGGGTCCAAAGGTAGTTTTAAAGTGCACGATTTTTTTTCTAGTTATTGTATAGTTTATAGAATTCTGTTATATATATATACCTTAAGTATTTGTGAGGAATATGCCTGTGTTACTTACTGAGACTTCCTTTTTTCCCCCAGTACGTAATGAATATGCCCGAAGATGATCCCCGACGTATGGACGAGATTCGAAAGTATGCAGCAATTTATGGGAGATTCGATTGCAAGAGGAAGGCTGAAAAACCCCTCACTCTGCATGAGGTATAACACTCTCGATACTTTCTCGTCCATTGTTTAATATATGCCTGAGCTTATACCTCTTACTAAATAAGAAAAATGCTTTATTTTCATCCCATTGCATTTTCTTGTATGTGTGTGCGTGTGTGCATCCATGTTTAAAAATGTTAAAAACACCTTTTTCCTATTCCAGCCAAGATAACGGAGTCTTATTTCTCTAGTTAAACTTGAACTTTACCCACCGGACAGCAATGTGCTTGTGATCTCTAGAGAAAATTTCACTTTTTAAACAAAAACTTAAAAAAAAACTTTCACAACTCTTGACTTTTGATAAGCTTTTTAAAAATTCATGGAGAAAAGCTTACACTGCTGTTATGCTTTGTGTGTTGTGAAAATCTTTTGACTGTGTCTAATGAACTAATAATTGTGTCTTGTTTGATGATGGTTCCTAATAAAGTGTTATTTATTGTGTCTAATTTTCTTTTTGCCTTTTTCTATCAAAGTGGAATGAGTTGAGTAAGTAGGACTCACTCTTAGGCATGGTATCCTTCATTAGGGAGGTAAGACAATGCTTTTCATTTCGCGATATAGTTCGTTCGGGTATTTCAGTCGATTTTCTAAGCAATGTGTCAGGTAAGAATTCTTTTCTAATTATGTACCAAATCAGTTATTTTTCATATGTGATGTTTATTGTATTAAGTGCATTTTGATACTATTTATATTTCTCTGTGTTTGTTATCTCATCCATGTTGCTAACTCAATCCTATTATTCTACAGTGTTTTTTTCTTCTAATTCCCTCACTCTATTATCACAACACATTACTATTCTTATATTTCTGTAGCAACATATTAATCATTGTCTCTATATAGAGACATTTAATACATAGGCATGTATATGATGAATGTGATTTGAGTGTGATTTTCACCATTAACTTCTATCTTAAAATTTTAATTTTTTCTACATTTAAAAATATATTTATAAAAACAATTAAAATGAGTTATCGCTTGCCTTGAGTAGTTATCTTGTCATTTTCACTAATATCTGTGCTACGAATCTGATGTGCTATGAAATCTGTTTATATCATTTTAATGAATTTTTAATTACTATTATTTCAAAGTAGTGAAAATTCAAATAGTGAGTTATTTTCATTCTGTGCTTACTCAATATTATTTGACTTTCAGTCATCTTTCATTACTTTTACTCTTAAAAGGAAAGATTTGATTAGTTATGAATCTCTGAAAACCAGCTAGTAGTACAATGTTTAAGCTGCTTTTGTTTAAATTGTATTCAGTACAAAATATGACTATTGAATTCGTAGCACTGAAATTATATCTAGTTTTTTTTCAATTTTACTTTATTTATACTTTTTCAAAAGTAGTAAAAGTAAACTTTTTCAGTGATAGAAAGATTTTCGACCATTGATAAAAAGTACTAAAAATATTATACAGAGAGAAATTAAAAGAAAATTAGTTTTCAAATACTTGATATTGATCTGATCAAATAAGCAAAAAATAATTAAATTATTTGAACTATTTCCTTTTTTGTTATAACTTTATAAATCAAAGAAATATCTGAAAGAAAACAAAATATCGATGATCCCCAAAGTTGCTTTTTTATATGATCAAGGAAAAAAAATATCGTATCCAAATCACTTTTAAAATTATTCATGCAATTTTAAGAGAGAATTTTTCATGCATTTTGAAGAGAGAAGTTTTGCTTGTGTCTTATTAATTTATTTTGAGATATTTTTTACCTTCTTAAAAATTATTTTACTATCTAAAGTTTCATCTGTAACTTATCGATATTTCATGATGAATAATTGAGCTTTTAAAATTTGAAAAGTTGGTTTTTTTCCCCCTTAGAAAAGATCGTGATATCCATTTAAAAAGAGAAGGGGAAAAACATACTTGCTTAAAAATGTAAAGAATTTAAAAAAAAGTCGGCTCAAATAAATTTTATTCTGTCGTCTGAAGCAAAATTTAAAAGTGTTAGTAGTTACTGCACTGATTTTCATTTTTACAAATATTGAATTTTGAGAGATCTTTTTTTTCCCCTTCCTCTTCTCAACCTCTTTCTCTCTACACCGTTTCTACTTATACTGTGTTGAAACGAGCTCGAAGAGCGAGTTCACTCTTTTTCTCTTCGCAATCGATATCTATTTGGATAGTCAACAAGAGAGAAGAGCGGAAAAAAACTGGATAAAACGCCTGCGGGGAAAAAATAAAATTTTCCTCCTCTTCCCCCTTTTCTTACCATAATCGAATGCACGTTTTACCCCGAGTTGCGCCTTCATTTCAGTTGTGTCGCCATCTGGTGGCGTTTCTGTGAACTGAAAGACTTTGGATGTAAAATTTTAGCGATAAGATGTGTAGCGTCATTTTCTTACAAACATTTTTATTGAAATTATTTTATTTTATTCAAAATAAATTTCATCTGATTGAACAAAAATTTTCCGAGGATAATTGTTAATTAGAATTCTCATGGGTTGAATTTTTCTCTGGAAGATGTGATAAAAGATTTTATCTTGCCATTGAAGTTGATATTAATTTTTACTGAAGCGTACATAGATCTTAATCATTTGATAAATTTCAGTAAATTTTTACAAGTTTTCAAGCTAACTTAAACTATGTAGCTATTTAGTGTTGATATAATTTTCCTGTGCTGCTTCTGACAGTTTCAAATAGGGAACGTGTTCATGAACACAATTGAATAAAACCTGCATATGTATCAGCAACCATGTAATGTCAAGTAAATATTATGTTCTACAAATTCATTCTACTGCTGACGAGTAAAATTTAAAAGCAACTTCTAATTGTTTATTTTGAATATAGTGCAGATATTGTTCGAATCCCGATAAGTAGTTTGACATTGAATGTATTTGATCAGTTTGGATGTATATACTGAAGCTTTTAATATAATTTTGTTCCATTTTTTCAGAATTTCGTTTTCGAAAATTAATGCATAATAACATATTCCATTTAGTAAAAATTCTCCGAAGTAGTCAATATATTCGCTTTTATAACAATATGATTGGGAGGTGGGGAGAAGGTTACTTTAATTTTCTTTTAAAAAAATATTTCAAAGCAAAAAAAGCCCCCCCCCCCCCTCTTTTTTTTTTAAAAAAAAACGAAGTAGGAAGAGGAAAAAATTAAGATCTCTTTCTTGTTAATTAAATGTGATCACTTTTAGTCCAAAATTAATATTTGCAAGACATTTTTGAAAAATGAAAAAGAAATATGTTTGTTAATGTAACAAAAGCTTTGAATTCTATTTTTGAAATAGAATGATATAAATTTATGAATCTTTTGTGTATAAAGATTTAGTGATTGGAAAGTCTTACAGATGTTATCAAATCATTAGATTTAGTTACAAATTAGCCTTTATGTTCCATGAATTGCTATGAAAAATATGTGTTGGTTATTTTTCTAAGACTTTTCCTTCTCATGCTATAGTATTATTCGAGGTTATTGCATATATAAGAATCAACTGTTTTTTCAAAAAGTTAATTCAAAGAAGTAATTGGCTACATTTATACACAACTTTAAAAATACTTTGTTTGTCTGTTATTATGTATAATAACTGATTGAACTTTTATCATTAATTTAGTAACTTAAAATCTATTAAGTTTGCCAAAAAAATCATGCAATAAATTGCATTAGTTTTTAAAAAATTTTCTTATATATTGAAACTTTAAGTCAGTTAATTAAATGGAAAATATAAGTGTAATAATATTAGATATTTGATGTTTTTCCATTAAAATTAGTTGCTTGAAATATTTTATAATTATTAATTTTTTTTAAATATTCAATGATTTTAATATGTATTACTAAGACGAAAGAAGTGCAGTAATGATAAATATTGATAACGTAAATAACTTTTTTAAAAAGCAATTGATTTTATCTGAGTAAATTTGTACTGCTCATAAATTTGCTAATATTTTTTTTTTTTTTTTTTTTTTAAGTTTAATTTCACTAACATATACAATGTAAATATATTTGTTTCGCTTACATTATTGTATATCAATTCATCTTTTATTCTTTATATCTGTTTTATTTGGAGCTGATGAAAAAGTGTACGAGAACCAATGTTAAGTCTTCCTGAATTATAAATTACTTAACTCGAAACTTATATATATATCATGTACTATTCATTTTACTAAAAGCATCAACACATTAAGTAAATTGTATCTTCATTAGTTTATTTCTTTATACATTCTCAATATTTAGAAGATCCTTTTACTATCTATTTCTTCGGCAAATTAGTATCTGATAGTTTTCCGGGAAAAAAAACAGTCTACAAAGAAAACATCGAATTACAAAGTTATTATTACTTAGTAATATAAATTAATTTTGTAATCGTTAGTGAGAAAAATACATGTTCTCAGATCAATACACTAATTGTAGAGATCAAAATTACTTTTCAAGTTATGCAATGTAGGTATTTAGGAATTAACCTTCTTTTCTGAAATTCATGACTGTTCGATGTGGTGTACATTTTGGTGACCACTTAGAGTTTATTTTTTTTTTTTTTTAAATTTTTTATTTACATACTGTGAATTATTTATACAATTTCTAGAAAATTTCTAAGAATAAAAATATAATTTATAATCGTAAAATTTCCTGGAAACTATTTTTATAAATGAATCAGAATTTTCTTTCGTTTCTATGGTTTCATTTAAAATAATTTTAAAATAAATATTTCAAATGAGCTATTTGATAAGGAATCTTAACTGTTGCAAAGCAGTAATATTTAAATATTATGAAACAAGTGTGTTTTTAAACTAATACTTCCTTTATAAACTATATCTTAGTCTACAATCTCATTTAAATTTTGCTTCAAGAACAGTGACAAGGATACATCCTTCTACTATTATTTTTTGTCTACGAATAAAAGTGCTTTGAATATTAAAAAGTGATAATATATACAAAATATGAGATAACATTTGAATAAAAAATAAACTGAAATGAAATATACTTTAAACATAGTCTGCATGGAAAATTATGTTTTGGGAATTTCGAGGAAATATAACAAATGAAGAAGTATAATAAGGAAATATATTCTTTATGAATAAATAGTAATTTAACTGAGATATATGAATTTGAGTATATTCTAGAACATCTACGATCTTTGAAATATATATTAAATTAATTGCTTTAGGTCAGAGATGAAGAATGTATGGCCTCCTGGGCTGTCATATACCCCATTTTGAAAAAAAAAATCACTTTCTTTTTATTTATATATTTATATTTATATTTTGTTCGTCAGAAAAGAGAATTTTTTTTATCTATTTGTCGTCAGCTGTGCAGTAAAAACTGTAGCAAGTCATAGGTATATATTTGATATTGTCTACTCTTCTAAACTACTCTCAAATGTTCAATATTGTTTATGATGTCGATGTTCTATGTTTAAAAAGTATTTTAATTTCCCTATTCGAATGATATATCAACCGTCTAAGGCTGGTTGGAATTTAAAAGTTTTGAAATTAACTTATATTGTTGTAAGATTTTTTTTTAAAAATAACTTATAGAATTTGAAAAAAATATATTAAAAAGAAGTACCTCGTATCTGCCAATGGAAGCTTATAAATGATCCAATCTGCTTTCCTGTGTAAAAAGACTCTGCAGTTATCGTTGATATTTTTTTTAAAAAATCGAATCATTTTTCGGAAAATTTTCAGACATATCTTCAATGCACTCGTTATGAATTCTTACAAATGAATCTTAACTATGGATTCACTTATAAAGTAAAAATTTGTTCTTGAATAGAAACAGTAACTGAGACATATTATTCATAAAATTGAGCACCATACGGATTTCCTAACCATCAACTCTTGTTATTGAACATTTTCTTCTATAAATCAATTTTTAAGTGCTAAATGGGCCTAAAGCAACGTAAATCATTCTGCCCTGCCAAGATAAATACGATCCTGCATATTGCGTCCCACTTAGACCTTTCAAACAATAATTTGCTAAAATATTTTATGCCAAAGCTGTTGCTGTTTCCCATCCTGCGTGTATATACTTAATTTTTTATTACATAAAAATAAAGTGTCATAATTGAAAAGCACAGATAATATTTAAAATTTCAAAACCAGCACAGTGTTGAAAATAGTCTAATACTTAATTTATTTTATTTTTTGTTATACCTGTTGGCGCCGTTAAACGCACTGCCTTAGCTTTTTTCGTTACTTGGCGCTATTCCAAAGGTTGTCGTGTTTCTGTAGTTTGCAATTTAGTTATGTTTAGTTTTAGATTTGATAGACTATTACTACCTTGCTCTCACATGGCCGAGAGTGTGACATTTCCGCTGAAAATAGATAATTTCCTATAATAAAGAAAGATTGATAAATGTACATCCATTATATTTTTTAACCTCAATAACACCACGAATTTTTTTATCATTACTAAACGATTATATGCGTCGTTAGGAAATGCGTGATAGTTAACGTGAAAGAATGCTGCTTTTCCCCGTCCTGTGTGAAGAATAGAAACGTTTGGCTGAAGAAACAGTTTAGTTTATTTTTTTTAAACTATGTAATGGTTTTTTACGAAATTGATCTTGGTTTTGTTTCCATTTTCTGCTTTTATACTGAAATTTTTTAACATAAAAAGGAAATTTCGTACACGGATCTAAAGCACAAAATTATTTACATGAATGAAGACAAATCTTTTACTTAAAATGCATTTTAAATCTTAATTGATTGTAAATGTATTAGTTTTTAAGTTTAATATCATCGCATTAAAATGAAAATGAAGTGAAAAAGTGATATATGTAGAAATATCTTTGTCGTGTAGCGTATTTTTTCACCGGTGCTTCAATCCCAAGTTATTTTCATGTAACAATATAAACGGATCTAACAAGCAATAAAGACAAATTAAAAATTAATTTGCAGCACAGGATGAAAGAAAATAAGTTTTTTAAGGTATTTAATTACGTATTTATAAACTAATGTTTTAATTGATATATACTCAATGTATGATTGTGTATGATTGTGTTGATTGGAGCGAACGTTTCTTCGATACACAGTTAAACATGAAAAATATTCCGTGTGATAACAGTATTACACTCATCGAAAGTTATGTTTTCTTATACAAGTGTGGGAAAAAAGTCATTCAAGAGAAATACTTTCATCCCTTATTCAGTTGATGTTTTTATTTGTAATTGTACATTTATTAAGTTATGTATGGCAAAAAAAAGCTCAGATATGTATTTATATATATATAAATTGCAATATAAGTATTTATAATTTGCGTCAGATGTACGTACGTATATATATGTATATACGCACGTACAATTGTACATATATACATGCCCAAAAATTCGATTGGATTTATATGTTCTATGAACTTGTTTAATCTCTAACATTTTTCTCTTTTCTAGTGTTGATTTTTATTCAAATGTTTTTCTAGAGTGTGGGAATGATTATTTTCAATGTGTTATTAACATGTGATCTATATTTATGTTGCATATATATAAAATTGTTTTTATGGTTGTTTTTTAATTATTTTTATTTCAATATGTGGTTTTTTAAAATTTTTAATTTAAATGTATTTGTTTTAAATTATCAATATATATGTGTGCTTTTTCCATTATATTTTATAATAGCTTCCAATAAATGGCATGTTTTTAATTAAAAAATTTTTGGCTTTTAAATTTTTGAAATGTTTTTAACTTATATTGCTGTACCTAGTTATGTTATTACTTTGTAGGAAAGTAATTTCTTTTTTAAATTAATTTATATTATTTTTATTTGTTTCCTTCCTGCCTTCTTTTAAGCTTCTTTTCTCCTCTGCTTTCATATGTGTGCTCTGCTATTTTATGTCTAATAGATTTTTTATCAAAGTAGTGTACAATAATACCAAAGGAATGGTTCCAGGTGTCAGTGAATGAAGCAGCAGCTCAGATCTGCAAGCACATTCCTGCTCTGCTTACCCGTCGGGATGAGTTATTTCCATTGGCAAGACAAGTAGTTCGGGACAGTGGCTACCAGTACTCTAAAGGGCATTCCAGGTAAGTCATATTTTAAAAAATTTTATTTTATAGGAAAAATTAATCCGAAAGTACACTATCTGACCAAAAGTATCTGGACACCCAGTGGTATGGACTTAGAGCGTCCTGAGGCACATATTAATATGATGTTGGTCCCCCTTTTGCATGGATGACAGCCTGCACACGTTTGGGAAGACTTTCCACCAATTTTTGATAGGTGACCATAGGAATTGCCTTCCAGGCGTCCATCACAGTTGAAGTGAGTGCTTGCAGTGAGGATGGTCGATTTGGCTGGCTACGTAATCTGCGCTCTAATTCGTCCCAAAGGTGTTCTATGGGATTTAGATTGGGGCTCTGAGAAGGCCAGTCCAGTTTTTGAACACCCATTTCGTCAAACCACGTCTGTGCAAGCCTCGATGTGTGAATGGAGCAGTTATCCTGCTGGAAGAGAAATGGGCCTTTCCCGAAATATTGCCATAGAGTTGGGAGTGCAGCATTGTCCAGAATGTGTACATACATCTCAGAGTTCATGTTTCCAATCACAGGAACTAACGGATCCAGGCCAAACCACGAGAAACACCCTTACACCATTATGCTTCCACCACCAAACTTAACAGTCGGCTCAATGCAGTCACTAAAGAAACGTTCGCCGGGCATCCGCCAAACCCAGACGCGTCCATCCGACTGCCAGACTGTAAAGCGAGATTCATCACTCCAAAGAACAGTTTTTCACATGTCCACAGTCCAATGACGGTGAGCTCTACACCATTGCAATCGATGCTTCGCATTCTTTGGAGTGATGTTTGGCTTGTGAGCGGTCGCACGACTATGGAATCCCAAGTTTTTTAACTCTCGACGGACAGTCCTGCTGCTAACACTAATTCCTGATGAACTTTGGAACTCCTGAGAAATTTCCACCAACGAGGACTTGAGATTTTGTTTCACTGCCCTTTTCAGAGTTCTGCGGCTGGGTTCACCAAGTATTTTCGGCCTACTGGTTCGTTTTTCTGCTGTTTCACTCTTCCTCGACGTTTCCACTTCACAATTACATCACTCACAGTAGATTTAGGCTTCTGTAGAATGTCCGCAATCTCACGAAATGATTTCCCACAAAGGTTGCATCCCACTATACTGCCACGATCAAACTCACTAAACTCCTTTGACTTATTCATTGCCTCACAAACGCATAAATACAATCTGATAAACCACTACCAACAATTTTATAGCTTTCAATTACGTATCAAATTGCGTCACTCGTCAGAACCACTTTTTAAGGGGTGTCCCGATACTTTTGGCCAGATAGTGTATAATATTTAACAGAGTTCACCCATGTGACGGCCTATTTTTTAAGCATTTTTAGAGAATTTTTTTGACGACCAGTAAAAAGATAGAACTTTAAGTTTTGTATCATTTATTTATATGTACTTTAAGAGTATGTATATAAATGTTTAGCCAAAAATATCTAATAGAACGTGAGTTATAGTGCTCTGAACACACCCGCCTCGAAAAAATGGACGCTCTCTTCTTCCACGATTCCGACTGATTGGCTTATTTGAAATAAAAAAAAATTAACGGCGTTTTAATCTATAAGCTTAAATGCACAGAATGGACTATACTCAAATGAAAATATAAAAATTTTTATTTTTGGTAGACCTCTGAAGAAAAAGTTTCGAATTTCATGGGTTTTTATGTTATGTTTTTGTTTTAAAAGATAGAAATATTTTGAATTTTGGAATGATCGTAGTCCATTTGGTATGTATATATGTTCTGAGTCTACCCTATAAATTTGAAGTCATTCGGTCAAACCGTTCTTGAGATATGATAGAGGAAAGTTTGAAAAACACAGTTTTGAGAAAAACGCATTTAAAGTTTCAAATGCGATTAAAATTATGAAAATCTTAACTTACCCTCAATCGGTGATGCCTGGTGGTGAAGACTAAAACTAGTTCGACGAAATATTCAATAACTATAGATATTTCCTTTTAAACCTCTACAAACTTGTCTATACTTGTATGAACGTATATTTGCGTAGAAGGGTCAATGGTATCCAGCCAAATGTACTCAATAGGCGCTCCGAACAGCTGCTCTTCCAACACTTGCTTCTTTATAACGTCTTCGAATTTCAAAAAATCACTTTACCACCGTATTTTAAAAATGTTTTTTTTTTATTTTTTGAACACATCACATGAGTGAAACCCCCTTAATCAAATCTATAAGTCTTTTAAAAAAAACTTTTTTTCAATGGGGCTGCGGATTGGTATTTACCATTTCTCTAGTACATTTCCCGTGAGCTGATGTCACTTTTTAATGCTGCACCATATGGGTGATACACCAATTGTTGCAGTTTGATGCCCAGTTTCCTCTCCAGGGGGAGGCACTTGAACTCTAACGATGCGAACCTGTACT
Source organism: Trichonephila clavata (assembly GCA_019973975.1). Lineage (NCBI taxonomy): Eukaryota > Metazoa > Arthropoda > Arachnida > Araneae > Nephilidae > Trichonephila > Trichonephila clavata. The sequence continues at coordinate 115,953 of BMAO01031901.1, read as the reverse complement.
GGGAATTTAATTTTGCCGAACACCCAAGCCAAACAGGCTCTCTAGGGTATCTTTAACATTCCGTATAATCGTACGACATGGACGTTGTCGATTTTCTGCATCATGAATATCCACCGACTTTGACCGGGCCGAACCCGCAACCCTAGGCGTACAAGACCAGCCCCAAACCAACTACACCACCCAGCCGGCGTCTTTTTAAAAATAATGTATAAAAATTTTGAAATGAACCGTGTGTTTTTTCAGACATTGCTGTAATTGAAATAAGTCTTATTTTAAATCCATTAATAATTATCTGTTTCGTAAAATCCAACTTGGGGGCCCCAAACTTGATTTTGCATGGGGGGGGGCAGATGTTCTCCGTTACGCCACTGATTCAAAGCTTTAATAAAAAGTAGTATATTTCTAGAACCCTTTAAGCTCAAAAGGAGCGCAATTTCTTTCAAAGAAACGGTATTTCTCTCTCGATCTATGTAGAAGTCTAATTTTTTTTTCTATGCTCATCTTTTTTTTTTTTTAAATTTTTTTAAAGCTCTCATTTATATACCCAGCTTATAACGCACTCGTAAATTTCGATCTTATTATTTGAGCTAAAAGTGTGCGTTATACGCCGGATTTTACGGTAGTTAATTTTGAGTTAATGTTTCTATCACTACCTGTATTAAATTTATTTCATTGCGTTCTCAACAAATAACTTTATTTCACAACTACTAAAACTATTAACTATCTCACTCCTCATGCAACCTCACAAATTTCCCTCTCGAACTCTCATGCGCTCCTCTCTCTCTCTCTCTCTCTGCCCTGTCTTACACATCATTCTCTCCCTCTGTTGAGAATATACAGTCTGACTTCTATATAACGAAGTCGCTAAATCCCGAAAAAGAGTTCGTTATACAGAGGCTCATCTTTCAATACTTTATTACTTTACAAACCACATAAAACAAATTTTAAATTCATAAACACTATGTATTAAGGTATCCGACTGGTTGCGACAACTTTTTATTTTTTATTTTTAAAAAGGAGATATGGGGATTTTTTTTGTTGTTATTTTTAGATTTGTTTAGTGCATTTTAAGAAAAATGTGTTAAAATTAAGAAGAGAAAAATAAATTATTATTACTAAAATGGGAAAAAATAAATAAAAATTGACAAAAAAAATAGCCGAAACGCGGCCTATTCTGCGCCAAAGGTTTATGAACAAATTTTCAATTTTTTCTATCTAATGTGTTGCTATATTATTCAATTTTGAAATGACCTTCAGGATAAAAGATATTTTCTTTTTTACAAAAACTAGAGCACTTTATCTCGGTTACTATATGAAAATGCTTAAAAAGACAGTAATTATATTCACATAAGGGACTGTAAATTTTGTAATAAAACAGTGATTGATAAATCTGAAGGTTAAAACACTTCTACTATTATACAGAACTTACAGAAAAAATTTCAGTTAATTATGTTCAAAACTTTTTTAGCAATCGCTGACCCCGTTTGATTATTTTCAAAAAATCACATTTCGAGTAAAACGCGTTTTAAAGTAAGACATCTTGCTTAAAGTAATGGCATCTGCTTTTACTAAAACACTTGTAGTTTTTGTTCTAGTAAACGGAAAATGATAAACTTCCTATTTTTATAAAGCTAATTAGATGGCCCATAAAATAAAATCATAGAAAAAATTCCTCAATTTTTGGCAAAATTCACAGTTTTAGGATAGCCGGATACCGTAAAAGAAAGTAATTATTCACACCTTTTTGTAAATTAATATCTATTTATTATATATACTCATCAAAAATAAAGAAATAAAGAAAAACTGCAAGGAAAACAAGAAAAAAGAATATCGAGGAACACTGTATTTTCAACATTTAGAAAGAGAAAAATTATATTAAAATTAATGAATTTTTAGGACATTTTCTAATTTAAAGCATATAAGTAATTTTGAACATACATTATTTTCTAACTAGAAATTGATGTTTGACTTTTCAAGGAAGCGGAACAACTCCACTATTGGTCAACTACTATATAGAAGATGTTTCTAGTGAACCGGACAACGCAGTGACGAATTAAGCTCATTTCGGGCCCTGGGCGCAGAAGATCTACAGGCCCCTTGACACTGACAGATTACTAATTATAGCTAGCATATATGGTTAAATCCAGTTTATCCGGGCCATTTCGAGCCCTTCTGGGCCTCGGGCCCCTGCCCCAAGCGCCCAATGGATAAACCGACTCTGGGACAATGGGGGTTAAAAGTTGCACGGTGAAACCACCAGAATTCTATTGCTCTCGGAGAGTTAGGTACCAAAGTGCAAGATTTATGACCACTTCAAGTCTTATGACCACCGTAAAATGTGTTAAAAGAGAGAATAACTTGAAATGTTCAGAAATACTTTAAAAATAGAGAGATAAAAGTTGATTCACAAGAGAAAACGTTATTTAGAAAGTACACAGAGGAGGTTCGGTTTCGGTGGTAATTTAACGAAGAAAATCGTGAAAGTTCCTGGAAAAAGTCCGCTATATAGAAAAATTTACAATATAGTGGTTCGTAATATGGAGGTTCGACTGTAATTGTGCAATACTTTTGTTCAAATATCGCTATCTATTTCCTAAACACAGTTGGAATGTTTTACTTAGGTTTTAAAGAAATTTGTTTCATTATGCAGATATTTAAAATCTGTGTATATATAAAATTCTTTTAAAAAATGTATTAAACGTATAATTGTGCAGTTAAAGTATATTTTCTTCTGAAATTCTATTCTGTGTTACAAACTTGTAAATGTTTGTATTATCTTTATTTAATTTATGAATTCAAGTTATCTATTAAAAAATTTTCAGTGATTTTTATTTCTTTGGATTTTAATATATTTGATATATTTTTGATTTTTGTTATCTTTATTTAATTTATGAATTCAAGTTATCTATTAAAAAATTTTCACAATGATTTTTTATTTATTTGTATTTTAATAATTTTATATTTTTTTCAATCAAAAAATACATTGTGTTGCATGAGCATGCATTTGAGTTTAAGTAAGGGATACTTTACTGAAAAGCAAATTGAACTTGTAGGAAAATTGTTTTCCTTTAGCAAACTATAGCCATTTTTTTTTTTTTTGACAGCTAAATGATTTTCAAAAATTTTTTTAAAAAGTATGATAAGATTCCTAAAAAATATATCATTGAAAAACATTGTAAAGTTGTCAAGATACAGTTAAATGATTTTTTAAAAAATGAATGAAAAGAAGAGATTGAAAAAAATATGGTATGATTCCTAAAAAAAAGATATCATTAAAAAATATTATAAAGTTGCCAAGATACAGTTAAATGATTTTTAAAAAATTGAAAGAAAAGAAGAGATTTTGAAAAAAGTATGATGTAATTCCTAAAAAAGATATCATTGAAAAATATTTTAAAGTTGTCAAAGTTATGACAAATTGTTCGAAAATTATAACTTCAATCAATGAACACATTTGTAAAAAAAAGTAAAATTTGCTCTGCTGCTAGTCTAGAAGAATTTATTTTTTTATATTATGTGTTAAACGTACTCTAGTGTTATAACATACCAAAAATTAGTCATAATAAATGTTGAATATCTCACTACATAATTATTTTTAAAAAGTAAAAAAAAAGGTTCCACTAGCTGTATAATGTACATTTTAAAATTCTTTTTTTTTTTTTTAAATAATTATTTTTATTACACAAATGAAATACTAATTTTCTGCAAGAAATATTAATGAAGTAATTAGTTGTTTCTCCACATACAATTTAATATTGAAAAAAAAACATTACTAATGAATGCAATCTTTTTTGAATAATTCAATCGTACATTGGTAGTTTTTCATAATGCTTATTTTGAATTATTTTTTTTTTACTTTGTTACTTTTATTTTATTAAAGAAACATAAAGTTACTACACACACATTTGTACTCAACTCTCGTTATTAAAATGACGATTGTTTCCTTTACATTATATATTTTTTACCTTTGTAAATTTACATGTTTTCTTTTTATATATTAGTCGTACTTTTACTTTTTTTTTTTTTCATTTTAAATATGAGCTATTTAAAAAAATCAAAAAAAAAATTAGCTTAATGATTTACATAACAGTTAAATTTTTAGAAATCTGTATGAACAGATATGAATAGTCAAAATTTTCCAAAGGTAATATAAAACTAATTTTATCTTACAGTACGAGTGCTCAGATTTTATGCATCATGCCTTGAAAGTCCATAGACCACATGGTTAATGTTCAGCTACTAACTGTAATTCAGATCCAGTTTTATTTTTGAGGAAAAAGGAGCAATTTTTATACTCAAAATAATTTTTCTTTGACCTGTTTAGCTTTAAATTGCTAAAAGTATTTGAGAATAATTTTTAAAGTGATTTATTTATCTCTGCAAAACTAAATATTAGTCAAAGAATTACTAAATGTTAAGAATTTTATTCTCATTAAAAGTTAATGTGTTATTCTATGCTGCAGGGCATAATTTTTAAACAATGCCTACTCTGAAAGAAAAGTTGTACAATAAAACCTTCTTGCTTATAATTATTAATCATTAAATGCTAAATGGCCGTTGTATTTAAGATGAAGTAAAGCGTATAAAAAGAGAAATATTTCCATTGTAGCTTGCGATTTCTTATGTCCTGTAGTAAATTTATGTCTTTTTTATATTTATAAATTTGAAATCGTTGCTGTAATTACTTTTTTCTACACTGCTGGCTATTAAAATTGCAACGCTGGAAAGATGGTACATACGTCAAATTCGCATGAAAGGAATAACTTGGCGAGTTATGTAAAGGATTTGCACTTACGCACAATCGAATGATACAAGAGGGAGAAACGGCATTTCAAACTCTTAATAAAAGTAAAGTTAAGTAGCGGGTTTCTCATTTGGAAATCGCATTTGTTTGTGAGAACATCGTGTTATACCTCAAAATAAGGATAAACGGTTCTTCAGCATGGTAGTCGGAATTCGATAGTGGTATGATTGTGACCTATTGAGAGCGTGGTTTTATTATTTCACGATTTCTATTCGCATTAGTCGGTATTCAACGACTGCCATGCGAATATGAAATCGAAGGGCTCAGGAGGATCATACTAAACACCTTGCACGATCTCAACGGCCTCCCGCCACTTACGCCCGAGAGGACAAGCAAGCTTTTAGATCAGCCTCACAGAATAGCACCGTCACATCACGGGCCTTGAGTTAGGAAGTGGCTTTGTTTGTAGCTCACGACATGAATCCTCAGGGACAATCTGTGGCGACAGTGGATAGTCGCGGTAACCTATGGGTTATAGTCACGAACTCATGGCCGGCTTGTCGCAGGTTCGAAACCTGGTGCCACTGAAAACCCACCATTCAGAGTGGCTGATGCATGTTAAATTTGGCGTGGTGTAATAATTTCAAGAAGTACTACCAGCTCAGGTGTCGTCCTCGTCACTTGTTGCTAATAGCTCTCGTGTTGTTTTATAGTGCAACGTTAATAAACACTCACTCATGCGGCGACAGTGGTAGGCCCAAAGGCAAAACTGAATACAGAAGTAGAACCACGTCGTCTTTTAGACGAGTCTCGGTTTGTGACGGTTCTATCTGAGCTCCTTCTACTAATAGTCCTTTGGGGGAATTTCTGGTCTTTAAAAATTGTTTTATTATAAAACTCCTCTTCGAAGAAGAAAATGTGATTGTTATTTAGGACTACTATATATAGTCTAGGTTTTCAGATTTGAGGGAGAGAGAGGATAGACTGTGCTATTAGAACAGAGATTAATAAAATTGAATGTGAATCGCGGATATTTAATATTTGATAGTTGAATTACTTAAGGTGAAGAATTATCACTGGGATTAAGTCCAGATTAAATAGCTAAGAAGTCAAAGTTATCGCCTTGAGTAAGTGTGGCTGGTATTAAAGTTTTCTCGTATCTCGCTTACCTCGTTTATTGTCTGCATAGTGATTAATTGGGAGCATCTCTTAGACTGGATCGATTGAATTTGTGTGGTGATTAATATTGTGAATAAATTAGATTATTTTGTTGAATTGTGGCTAGTGTTCCTTCCAATCCTCCTACACCCTTGGGCGCGCAGGGAAGACCATTACAGGTTCTGTGTGCAACATCATATGGGAAATATCCGTGTATGGAGACATTGAAGAGAATGCACGTGGCTTGCTTGTATTTGATATCTCGTCATAAGGGCTCACTTCTTGATGTGATGGTAGGGAAAACCATTGGTAGATAACATGAACATCTCTTGTTTGGATCGTCGGTAATCTGAACAGTCAACATTACATTCTCAAATCTTAAGGCAGGTGACGGGGATCTATCTCTAAGGCCATTAAAAAAAAGTCCCAAGGTATGCATTCTAAAAACAGTCTCCTGTCCACTAGAGCTAAAGAAGCCACTCAAATATACAAATCGTTGGAGAAAAAAGAAAAGACGTTGTCTTGAACCCTGATAATAAGAAAATAATCCTTTCGAATCCCTTACCAAATCACGTAGAAGACATAAATCAACAGAAACTCCTTCAAAATCAAGTCTCGGAAAAGTGAGGAAGTCCCATAAAAGAAATTCCATCAGTTTCATGTTATGTAAAACTTTTCATTCGACCTTTTTCCCCCGACAGATTCGAATGCTGAAAAGATCGATGTGCGTTTTATGTACGGTAACCCGACCGCTGTCATAAGCCCATTACTTGGGCACCCAAATTTCCTAATCTGTCCTGCTTGGACTTTTTCTCTGGGGACAGCTTAAAAAAAGTATATACGAAACTTTCGTTCAGTTCGCAGAAGAGCTTGTAATAAGAATTAGCCTCGCAGCCATTAACGTTTATGAAATACGAAGAATCTCAATGTGCACGAGATTATTTTCGTTGCCAATATTATGCCTGCATCGCATTTGGTGATCGCTCATTTGTGCAATTGTTTTAATCTTATTGTTAAGAAAGATTCCCCCCTCCCCTTAAATATGCACTTTTGCTGTCTTCTCCTTTTTAATCACAAATACTTCCGACCACTTATATAGGAATTTTTGTTTGTATTGGCTAACAATATCATCACTTCCAGTTTGAACAATCATTTCAGATATATCCTATTTATTTAAATTTTTGTTGGCGTGATGCATTATGTCCTAAAAGGAAAAAAAATTAGAGTTTTTAATGGAAGAATTTTCAAAGTTTTTTGAGGATGAAAAAATATTAATAAACTTTCATGCATATGCAGTCTCTTTTGAAACTTATTCTTGACATAACTATTAAATAATTCAATGGAAAATGTTAATTTTTGTAAAATAATTAAATCTATATTTTTATAGATGATGCATAATTCTCAAAAACAAAAAAACAAACAAAAAAATCTGCTACTGCTGCACACAAAAAATCTTCTACACAATACATCTTATGATAATGAAGTGTATAAACTAAATATATTTAAAGTTTATTCAATGGGACACATTGTTTCGTGATAAATTATTTAAAAATTCACACTGTCGTGGAGGAAAGGAGTCGTAATAGCTCCAGGGCAATGATCAAAGCGGAGATGCAAAGAATAAATAAAAATTTTTTAAAAATCCCTTGCAAACCCAAAAACTTAAAGAGAATTAAATCAATTTTATTTCAAAAGACTTTCTTAAGAAAATGCTAATTATGGAGCTTGGTTTTTTTTACCTCGCTCCTAGCGAGGTTTTTTTTAAAGTAACTATTTTACATTGTAGCATCATTGTCATTACACGTTATTTTACTTCAAGGCATTCTCCAAACTCCGTGCGGGTGTGCGTTCAAATTTTTCGTCTTTCCAACTTACAACGCACTTATCAGATTTTAATGAATCGTGTCGTACAAAAGTTCAGAAACTTTGTTTTTATATTTGATAAATTTTGACTAGTCTATTGGGGAAGGAAATGAAATGTATAAGGAGGAATTTAAATGGGAAAAGTTTTCCAGGATAAAAATAATGAGTTAAATTTTCGCATAACAAACAGGTGTTTTCACATCTATTCTATATTTTTATAATAATTAGTAAATATAAATAAAAGGACTCAAAAATAATAGATTTTCGATGCATTAAATACAATGTAATAGTTTTTATGAATAATCTTTGTCTAAAAAAACAGGAATAAGTGAGAACAAATTAAGACAACATAAAATTAATTTCTTTGACACGAAGAGTTATTTTATCCCATTTTATCTCATTCAAATGAATAAGAACTGGAATGTTATAATTACCGCTGTATTAGTGTTTCAATTACAATGCGTTCCATAAAAAATTTTACGCATCGTGTACAAGATCACAGTTGCTCAGAACAATAAAAAGTATTTTTTTACGATATCTATATCATTTTTCGTTTGTCTTTTTTTTCCGTTAACACTTTATTACACTTTTAACACACAATTTTGTACAATTAGTTTGTTACTCCACAATTAGTTTATTAATGACTCAAAAATGAGAGTGAGAATAAAAGTTAAGGGTATTTTTTCACCCTGAAAAATAAGAATTCACTTGGAAGGCAGCATTTTCCCAACCCTTTATTAGATTCCAGATAAATTAAGATGTCCTTATTAGATTACAAATAATTTACTCGGGCATTTTAGCTTAAAAAAGCTCCTTGTCTCTGGTCTAGGTTATTTTTTTAATTGTTTTATCATATAAATCTAATAACAAGGGATTTTTTTAAACTTGAAGATGAGAAGTATTCGCACGCGCGAAATATTTGTCCAATTTCCTATATCTTTTTTTTTTTTTTGAGTGTGTGAAATCTTTATTTATTTGATTTGTCTAAGTAAGATGAACTTCTGAATGAATTCTTACTTTCCCCCGAATTTTTTTTTCTTTCGTTTGTGCAAAAATGCTTGTATTTATTTATTATTTATTAACAAAATGATGTCAATTGATCTTCAATCGTAATTTTTTGTTAAATTAATAATTAGTTTCAACTTCGTAACATTATTTACATGTTAATTCAATTTATACTTGTTGACCATAAGTTCCAACAGATTGGAAAATTACGGCCTTCTGAATAAATTCTAATTTGCCAGGGGGGAGGGGAACTTTCATTTTTTATTTATCAGCAAACTGATATTAATTAATTGTGTTGGTTATATTTCTAAATTAAATTAATAGCTAGTTCCAATTTTCTGATAATATCCACACTTTAGTTCTACATATACTTGTGCACCTTCTGTCCTGATAAATACTAATAAATTAAAAGAAAGTAATAAAATTAATAAATTTCAGTTACATTTTTATTTTAAAATATTATAAATGCATTTTTTTCTTAAATTCATTTATGTACAAGAAGTGTTAGTAGTGAAAGGGAGTTATTCGCTCATTTTATTGTGATTGAGGTTGAATGTGTGAAAATATAATCATCATTTGTTCGTTTGACAAACAATGAAAAGTTTTCGATTTGCCGCTGAATTTCTGTAATAAGTTATATGCTCCATCAAAGTTAAAACAAATTGAAAGTGCAGAACTTATTTATTAACGGCTTTAGCTCGCTCCAAAATTATCTATCAAACTTCAATGCCTTAAAAGCATCGTTTTGTGATTTTTTTTTTTATACATAGCTGGTAATAAAGGAATTGGTATATTCATTTTAGTTTTGAAAAAAAAAGAAAAAACTCTCTCCGAAAAATACTTGTGAAACATCCAAGTAGGGAAAATCATTCAAAATGTTTTATTGAAAAAAAAAAATTTACTGTTGATAACTGTAAAAATAGCTATTACTATAACTAATATTTTGACGATAAAAATAGCAGCATTTGCAATGAAATTCATTTTTAAATTAATTTATAAACTGTCGTATCTTTCTGTAATTCTGGTATTTTGAAGAAAATCAGAAGACAATAAGATAAATTATAATTTTTAAGTGCGAATGTTTTCTTATTTAAACCTTTATTTTAGAATATTTGATATGAAATTTATCTGAATGAGATACATATATATTAGTAAATTATATCGGAATTTTAAGAACAATAGTCCTTATCCCATTAAGTTTTTTTTTTTTTTCAAATTAAAAGTTTTCCAAATACCCCCACTCTGGAAACTAAAACTCTTATTTTTTTTATGATCAACGTTCCTTAAGATTTGTTAATATAATTCTGATCAGTTATTGTAAATATTTAAAATAAATTTTTAAAAAACAATTTCAAGGAGGTAGAGGTATTCTGTTGAAAAAAAAGTATCAAATTTACATTTTTTTATAACATGGAAATAAAATCACAGAATATATTAACTAAAAAGCCTCTACACTCATATTTATAAGTGTGCATGCGTCCAGATACTAATTAAAGCTTATCAATAAACTAACGGATTTAAATTGCATTAAAATCCTTAAAAGAATGTTAAAACTATATGTTGTTAAAATGTAGTTATGTATGCTGTATTTAAAAAAAGTATATTTTTGATTAAAAATGTGCTCTTTTTTTTCACCTACAACTAGTGGAATTCTACTCTTATATAAATATACTTAAACATAAAGAACAATATTATTACTTATACCTAAGAAAGCATTTGAAAAACACTTTACTGTATCTAAGAAGCAGGAGCAAAAGATTTTTGCTTTCTTTTATTTTTACAGATTATTTCTGGTAAACATAGATATTTTGAAGGGGGGAAAAGTAATAGTCCATTCTTACTGAAATTGAAGGGAAAACAAATGTTTTTTTACTTCCAGTTCTTTGTTTTCTATTTAAAATAGTTGAGCTGGCGGAGGAATCTGTAGACATAACAAAGTCTACCTCTCCCTCCTCCCTTTAACTCAAACGTGTAATAGTGATAATGACCTATACTTTCTACCAAATCTTTTGAACACTTCTGAAATTGTAGCTCTCTTCTGGAATTCGAAAAGCTTTTAAAATTATAATCGAGATGAAGATTTCATTTTATAAAGTGTTAGTGCAAAATAAATACCTTTTCTTAAAGTTAAACATCTAATTCAAGATAGAAGAAGCCGATAGTTTTCAAATTTATCTTTTGTTGGAATTTAATTTTATTATATATGGGAAACACACAAAAATAAATAATTTTAAAGGGAAAAAATATTCCTTAAGAATGTATGTGATAGATAAATTGTCACGTTATGAAGCGTTATTTCAGAAGTTATGAAATTACTCTCTTTTTTACTGTATATTTTAGAAAAATAACTGTTTGAAATGGGAAAAAATCTGAAGGCGTTGTATAGGTATAAAAACTTATCTTAAAATATAATTTGATTTTTATCTAGTGCTAGTATAGAAATGACTGACCTCGCTGTTATCTCAGGAGATGGTTTGAATGATTATCAATACCTTATACCAACGTAATAATTTCTTCGTGTTTCGTAAATATATTGCTGCACTAAATAAACAAAAAGTTTAAATCTTTAGTGTTTAGCTTAACTTTTAAAACTAATTAAAAATTTTAAATCTCGTAAAATCTATGATTTTGAAAGCAATGGAAAATTGACATATTTGCGGATGCATTTGGTGGATTTGATCGATACAATCTTATGAATTTTTCGAAAGTATTGGGTGTGGTCTTGAAAATGTATTTGATTTATTAGAATGTCATTTAAAATTCAAGTTGTCTATGTTCTAGTTAATTATTTATAAAATAATGTGTCAAAATTTAAATAATCCGAATAAGAGTTAATTACATCAGCGTATGTTTTGAAATTTGTTTTTATAATTAATTTCGCTAACTATATTAACTGTGAAAAAATTGATAGTTAATCTACGTGATTAAAATATATCATGTACCAAATCTAAAATTCAAGATTTGAAAAATAATATTGATCAATTACCCCTTCCCCTAAATAATGAGCTACTAATAAATATAATTGCGAGAGAGATAACACGACTGACTAAAATATTGTATAATTATGCAGGATCAGTTACTTGTGATGAATCATATTAAGTAGTAATAAAAGCAGTCCTTCCAATGTCATGTTCGAATTTCGTTACAATGTCTGTTGAGTCGATTTAAAAAAAAAAGATTTTTCGGTTTGATTTATTGTTGGATTTTGAAGATGTCGGTTTTTTCTAGATGAAAAATTTACGAAGGGAAATTTGACGATCGGCATTTCTTAGATATGGTTGATTGAAATGGCAAGATTCAAATAATTGAGCAACTAGGTCACTGTCTTAGTAATAGTTATAAGAGCATAAAATATTTAGCCCACACTAGAGGTCACAAAGAAAATCCTGATTATAGGTGTCATTTTAATAACAAGTAGTCGGTTTTTCTAACTCAACAGAAAATTAGGCATTAGTTCTACTGTAACGGTTAGGATCGGCAGAATCGCGCCATTGTTTCACTGATGTGTTTCAGCAATTGTATCAACTTTGTTCGTTAATTGCGTGGGAGTACTCTTTTAGTACTACGCAAAATAACGTGTGGGTGTTTCTTTCTTTCCTTTTGTGGAAAATTCTTTTGTGACTAGGCACTCAGTATTATATGTTTTTTACATGAAACGAATCAGAAGTATTTTCATTAATACTAGAATAGCATTTTATCCACAAACTCAGAAACTATGAATTCTGTACTGACAAGAAACTCTCAATTCATTATATTATGTGTATATGTGTTATTAGCTGTGCTGCCTTCATCCGGACCACAGTCTCATTCCTGCATTCGTAGATAAGAAAACATCGAAATGAATTTTCTGTGATATTTTCCCATCGTCGTAAAAAAAAATTCAAATAGCAAATGAAGCCCCTTAAGTATCCGCTCTGAATTTGTCATCAAAGCGAAATTGATCTCTGAAATTATTTTCAAAATTCGAAATCTAGGGTGTTTCCAGTGCCGATTTAAGCTCTTTTCGGACCCTGGGCCCAGATTTGCAGGCCCCTTTGCCACTAGCGGTTCGAAATTTATAACCAGAAAATCTGGTTAACCTAAGAGCCCATTTGGACAAAACGGTACTGGGTGTTTCTAATCATGTTGTTTCTAGCATAACTATTTTCTTCAATTTGCTGTATGAAGGAAAGCATTTCCTTATCATATTTTTTTTTTCATGTCCTTCAATAATTTTTATGCACATCATCTCATTAAAAATTCATTAAACTATTATTCTTACATTCATGTTCTCATTAAAAATTTCTGTATTGTATCTTAAGTGTACATTGTTTGCGCTAAAAACCCGCTTTCAAAATGTTCCAGTCATTCGTATAAAAACTTCATCCTTTAACTTTTAAAAAATAATTCTGAACTTTTATGCATTTCATAAGAGATGTTACTGCAATTTGGTTGTTAAATGAACTGTAAAATTAAAAGCTCTGTTAGTGTGTGCCTCTCAGCTCCTTTCAATCGAAGACATTTTCGGAGATGTAAACTGAAAAATTATATTCTTGTTGGAAATAAATGCTACTACTCTAAAATTAGAAGCAATATTAAGTTATTGAAGCAAAATGCAATTGAATTAATACGCAAAATTTTAAGGAAATTTTTCAAAATATATCAATTTTTGGGAATCAATAAAATGAATAGGAGCATCCAATTTCTTGGTCGATAGATCACATTTTAAACATTAATTTATTTGTTATATTGTTTAATACAATTTTAAATATATAATTGAAAAGAATAAGCTCTCTAGAAATATAAAAATAATTCTATGTTATACAGAATGAAATATGAGTGTGGTACATATAAAATCAATAATTTTAAACTAATTTTTTAGAAAACAATAATCAAGAAAATAGCATGGCACTGCAGGATAAATTAAAATAACCATTACAAAGTTCTAAGGTGTCTCTTTCCTGTTATTTTCCTATATTATATCCGGCTGAAATTTTATATACATCCAACTCTTTTTTTACACGGTAGATACGTTCCATAGAAAACCGTGCAAAAAAATCGTTTAAAGAAATACATGCGACATATGGTAAAGTTAGGAGAGGGGGGTGCCAGCTCAGGTGTCGTCCACGTCACTTGACCATGGTTCAAAATTACGCGGACCGTCGCCAAAAGCCCTCGTGTTGCTAATCAATGCGACGTTAATATTCCCTCACTCTTACGCGACATATGGTAAACTTGGGGATGTGTTCCACAGCTTTAAAAAATCGTGTAAGATGAAAAAAATCTAAATATTTTCCCAAAAAACCATCCAAAAAATGTAGTAATGAAATCCACGTTGCATATGTACAAAACAAAAATAATTTTTATTACAAAAAAAAAAAATTAAAATTAGAGTAGAGTGAAAAAAGTACATACTACATATAAAAATTCAAATTGAAATTAGGAATGAAGTTACTAACTAACAGCACTATTCATCGCTACTGGATAACAAGCGCGGACGTTTATTACGAACTGGATCAAAATTGTTATCATCAGTAGATGTGTCATATACGTCTAAGCACAACTGTCGGCTTTGATTCAAATGAAGAATTTTCTTCATTATTAACGACTTTTGTTGGAGTTTTTGTCGTTGTTGTTGTTGTAAGAGTCTGTTATTAGCGGCAATTCTTTTGGTTTCTCAAGTTGCTTAATATAATTTTTGATATCCAGCTACACAAGACTTAAGATTACATTGAAATTTTAATGCACGCTCTGTGCCAGGATCATGAGTAAGAAAATGTTGTTACATACTTTAAATCATCTGTAAATAGATAAATTTTTCGACTTCGTCATTGTCAACTTCTTTATTATCATAAACAGTCTCAAATTTGCTCAAATCATCCTTATCCAAAGGGTACGAATCCCCGAATTTTTTTGGAATTCGTGCTAGAATAAAAAAATTGTGTAAAAAAAATCGTTAAATTCGTGTACCATGGTATTTCATAATTGTGTATAAAAAGATCGTGTAAAAAAGATTTGGGGGTGTATATATATAAAATTTCGAATGTATCTTAAAATTATTTAATGAATTACGGCAAAAGAAGTTTTAATATTAGATCAATATAAATTTAATATATTTGATTAGTCTGGAACCAGTATGGAGGATGATAAATATAGAAGAAACTTTCTGGAAAGTTTATTTCATATATAATGTTATACAGAAGATATGAGGGTTATAGAGAGTTCTTTCTCTCTCTCTCTCTCATACTATCCATAATTCCTTCGAATTTTCGGCTTTTAGCTGAATCGATTCGAAATCAGGTAATTTGTTCAAATTCTAATTAAGAAAAAAATTATGCGTACCTCACTGTTTTTGTAATTAAGGAATTGGGAATAGTTTGTAAATAATAGCACTTCTTTTTAAATCATGCTGATGCAGTTTTAACCGTGTTCAAAAATTTCATGAAAACTTTTAAGGCCATAAAAATACATGAACCTCATAAAAATAAATGAAATAAACCCGCTAAATTTAAATCAACTGAAGAAAATATAGGCATAAAAATCTGTCAAAATCTCGGAAATACAAACTCTGGAATCTTAAAAATATTTTTAACAGCATGCTTAGTATTTAAAATAATGAAATATTTGTAAATTGCTTACAAAATTTGAATACATACATGCCAAACTTTAAAAAAAAATTATGAAAAAAACTAGAAAAATTTTAGAGGTATTTTTCATAAAGGTACTTTAATTTTTTTAATTAAATCGTTTTCGATGTATTTGAAGTTTGAATCGTTTTTAAATACAGTGAGTTGCATCAATATTTACTTCGAGCATTGAAAAACAATTATATTTATTTTGAATTGAAGTTGCTCTACTCAAAATGTTTTTTGCTGTGTAGAAAAAAACACTATTCCATTAAAAATTTTAGAAAAATAAAGCATAAAAAAAAAGCTCTTACATGTGACGGATTATTCACATGACTTTATTCAAAGAATTTATGTTACAATATCTTTAAAATTATTTTTCAGCTCTAAATGGAAAATGTACTTTTTTCACAAATTCTAAGCACTTTTTCCACTACATAAATTCATCTCTTTAAATCAATCCTTCCGTTCTCTTTTAAATGGTTACGGCTTTAAAAATCTCCCGTTAAGTAGCATTCAAAAGTTATAAATAGCTGTTGGCTATGACAAAGAAATTACTTAGAAAAAAGAATATTGTTTTAAACGTTATCGAATGAAAAATGAAAAATGTTACTGCAATTTATATCTTTCTTTATCTTAAATTTAGAGGCTTCTTTAATACTGAACGAAATTAAACCATAAATCATTGATATGTTTTCTATAATATCACATCTTTATCTTTTTTTTCTTGGCATAAACGGTTTAATTAATTGTAGTAAAAATTATATCAGTAAGAAAATTTCTACGTGTTAATAAAATTGGAAAATGTGACTGTGTGTGATTACATCGCATATATTATATATAATTCCAAAAAAGCTCTTGTTCTTTTTTTTAAAGATTTATTAATCTTTAATTTTTAATTAATTTGGAATTAAAGAGATTAATTAAAAATTACACCATTATTATGGTGTTTAATTTCGTATATTGATTAACATAGAGGTATTATTATATTTTATGAATGGAAAGTCCCTATATTACACATGTTCTTCGCATTTTAAAGGTTTTTTTATAATAATAAAACTAAGAATAAGATATAAAGGTCCTTGATTGTAAGTTAAACGAATGCAAATAATCAATTTAAAAGGAAAAAAACATATTTATTCAGCAGAAAAGTGTTAACTTGGTGCTCAATTAAAAGTAATCGAAAGTCATTGCGAATTATTACAAAGAAAAAATTTGGAAATGGGTACATATTTATGGTGGCCTTTGATTATTCGATTTAAATTTTACGTGATTGCAAATATTTTTTGCCTTTAGATAACACTAACAAATATTACATATTTAAAGTATTTCTCGGAAAATGTTGCTACTTAATTTTAGTTTTTGTGTGTGAATTTTTCTCACGAATTTTTATAGTTTAAATCCTTAATTATGCACACAACTAATGTTTTCTGCCTCATACTAGTATATGTTTTATTTCGGAGTGAGGTTAGGGATTATAATGTTCTCTTAACCTTTTCTTTGGAAATGAATTCGATAATAAATAAATTATTTGATGAGTTTTTAATTCCTTAAAATATCTAACAAACAATAACTATTTGTTCTTACGTAACTTGTTTAATATATTTGATGGATAGCTAGAATCATTGTCAATGTGTTGATCATCTGTTCGATGTTTATCTCTTTGTTGAAGTTGTTAGTCCGTTTTTGGTTTAAATGTAAATAAAATTGCATTTTAAACATCAAATCACTTTTTCTATTACCTGGGCCTAACTGCCGCTTCTATAAAAAGCACTTTCAAAGTCTAGAAGGCCAACATTATGGACAGTTGTCAAACTGGCAAAGCGAAAAAAGTTACAGAAGAGATTGTTTCAGATTAACAAAACTAACAAATATGATTTTAAAAATTAACTACAAAATACAGTCGGACCTCTATTTAATGAAATCGCTAAATCCCGAAAAAAAGTTCGTTATATGGAAAATTCTTTATATAGAGATTCATCTTTCAATATACTAAACAACCACATAAAACAAATTTTAAATTAATAAGCCCTATATATTTTTTAAAAAGTAATTATTCACAACTTTTTGTAAATTTGTCTATTTTATATATCTTACCTATCAAAAAAAGAAGGAAAGAAAGACTGCAAGGAAAACAAGGGGAAAAAATGTCGAGGATGTATTTCAACTGTATTTTCAACAATAAAAAAATAACTTAACATTAAAATTAATGAATTTTAAGGACATTTTCTAATTTAAAGCATACAAGTAATTTTAAACATACATTATTGAATAACATTATAAATTTATAGGGGATGTTTCCAGTGAGCTGGATAAGGGGGGTTAAAGGTTGCACTTTTTTGATGAAGCTCCCAGAATTTTATTGCTCTCGGCGAGTTAAGCACTTAATAAAACCAGTTCAGAATTTATGTTCACCATAAACTGCTCTAAAAAAAGAGAATATAACTTGAAATGTACAGAAATACTTCAAAAATAGCGGGGTAAAAAATTGATTCACAAGAGAAAAAGTTCGTTATATAGAAAATGTACTTTGCTATTGGGAGGTTGTTTTACGAAGAAAATCGTGAAATGTTCTTGGTTCCAAGAAAAAGTTCGTTGCATAGAAAAATTCGTAATATACGGGTTCGACTGTATTTATGAATAATAAAATTATTCAAAAATAAGTACATTTATTTTTTATATTTACATTTTAATCCGTTTCAAAATCATGATTTTAAAAATCGTGGGAGATTTTTAATTTTTTGGAGAAAGTGCAACATGAGCGGTTAATTCACACAATTTGTTTTTGTGATCAATACTAATATATTAATTCCTTCCATTGGTGCATTCGATTTTCTCTCTATATATGAATTCACTGCAATCTATAATGACATTTCGTGTGAAAATATTATCTTGTTCTTCTGGAGAATGGTGAATAAACTACATGTAAGAAGCTATACTGAAATATATATAGAGAGAGAAAAATAAAGTTGAATTGTGAAAAAGTATTTGAAGTATTCATTAAATCATTAATAGGTGTATGGGGGATGTGTATGTGAGTCATAAAAGTATGAAACTTTGTATTTTAGACATTGAGGTTTACCGTTTGTATGATACATTGCTATCTTCAAGTACTTTTATGTATTATCGCTGAATTTACGATTTTTTTATTTTTTATGGAAAAAACAACTACCAAATGCGCGATACAACACCGCGCGCCTGAAGCGGAATTAATTAGGTATTTTGTGGGCGGATCTAGGCTCATTAACTCCCTCCCCTTTTTTTTCTCTCGTTGTGATAGCTGAGTGTGCATCAATAAAACAAGCGTTCCCCATTTTAAAGGAATTATGTACTAATTACTTATATATCCCCTTTTCCTTTCCTTTTTTATTAGTTTCATAAAACATTTTTTAGTTCTTATTTTTTATTACTGTAGACATGCTACTCTATTATTATAATATTTGTGTTGCAAAGCATCGATTACTTCTTTAATGGAACACGCCTGAAAAATGAAGTACTTTATGGTAATCTCAAAAATCCTATTTTCCAGTCTCCCTTTCGAGAGCAATTTTTTTTCCCGTAGTTAAACTAGAATCATAAATCTATGAATTTTATTATTTGTTACTGTAGACGATTTAAAGGGATTACATTGTGCACAAGTTTAAAACTAGGTGCAATTTTCCACGAAATATATAAATGTTTGAAACTCCGTTTGAGTTATTTTAAGTAATTTCTCGGGGAATATATATATATATATATATATATAGTTTTTAATAATCTCTTCTAGAAAGACAGAAATGACTTGAACATTAAAGATAAAAGAATCAAAAACAGATATTGGAAACTTAAAAATATAAATGGTACAGTGTTACAAACAATACTGACTGAGGACAGCTTTTAATTTTATATTAAAAGGGGGGGGGTAACCAGTTTTGTGGCTAGCCAACCTTTCCCTCTTCTGTTTATAATACTGAGCGAAATCTTATTGAAAATATTGGATGGAAATTCTAAATCCATTTTTCGAAAAAGGCAATTCACATAAAGGTACATTCAAAAATGCTTAGATCAGATTGAATCAGTGAACAATAAGCAAGTTATCACCAGATTTAGGATCCAAATATATGTATATATACGAGGAGTCTTGAAAATTGTGTGCGTTTTGTTTAATTTTTTTTCAAATTTGATACCCACATTCTATCTTGTTTTTAGACTTGAAGTTTGTAAAAGACTGCTCCTAAGATAAGCATACCTAGGTTTTTATAATCATAGAATTGGTGGCATGTTTCACTTTTCGGACTATTTATCCAAGAATTTCGATGCATTTTTTAAATTAGAGAAATTATATGTAGTTGTTATACACTTCCCCTCGTCTTTCTTTTTACTGCCAATAATTTCTTTTGACATATTCAGCTGTATATCATTAATTTACGAAGTTTGATGTTTCCTAAAATATATATACAGTCGTATTATCTAAATTATCATTTTAATTTTATCTTCATTGTTTGTGAATCTAATTAAGAATATTATAGATAAATATAATTCTAGAATACTATAAATAAGAAATATTTTTTGCGTCTGGGACATTTCAATATGTATGTTCCCATTGAAAGATGCATCTTTTTAGATGCTTAAAAAAAAAAAAATTTTTTTTCGCCATTTTTGTTGTGCTTTTTTAGTCCTTGCATTAGTTGATCTCCTAGGCTGTTTATTGAAGAACTAATCGCAAAAAGCACAAGTTAAGAAGTTGTTACAGAAATTGTAAATTTTGGTTAGACGATAATTTTTAATGTTATCTTAATTTGTTACTTCTGTGAATTTTATGTTGCTTTTGGATCATTAATAAGTAATTCAGCATTATATTCTGATAAGAAAGATAAGAGAGAGATTTTCAATTTAAAATTCTGATCAAAAATGTTTTTTTTTTTATTTTCAATTCATAGACAAATTCTTTAATTAATGCTCAACTTAGATAAGAAAAGTAATTTTTAAATCAACTCACACGTTCATAATCACAAATATAATTCCTTTTTTTTCGCAGAATTCGCACTATAAATGATTAATATGACGGGTTTTTTTTATTTATTCTATATATAGATTTAAATTATAAATGTTTTATTTTGTGTGTATCAGATTTAAGTCTCGCATTTCATTGAAATCTTTACAACTTATAGAGAATATTGATGTGTGTGATATCTGAACACCAATGGATTCCCTTTTTTAAAACACTTTATGAAATCTGCTTTATATTGCAATAAAATAATTCTAATTCGTTATTATTAGTATATACGGTAATAATGTTAAGTCTCATTAAATTCTAAATTTTTTTAAAGGCATTTGAATGTGCTTGATGAAAAACCAAGGTAACCGATTTTAAAATCATCACAGAAAATTAATAACTTGATTTGTGGCATGCAATAAAAAATTTTCAGACTGTATATTGTGCCAGTTATGGATAATTATTTGAATGAAATAACTTTACAATCTCAAAGATAAATGGATAATCTCCCTCTCGTCAAACTACATATATTATTTATGTTGGTGATATTTTTTTTTACCAGATGAGATATTTTATTTGCTTTGGTAAAAGCTTTATAAAGGAATGACCCCCCCCCCCTTCAGCGTTCTTAAAGCTCTGTGAGACAAAAATTTAAATACTGACTTTATCAAAATTATCTTAAATATATATAGAATTATTTCCACAAATGTCATTTTATAAAATATCGTATAAATGAACTAGCATTTAAAACATAAATTATACTAACATTTTTAAGTATTTTTAAAATTAATTTATAGATATTTTAATCATTTTTTGTTGGATAAATTCAGAAAAAAGGTTATAAGATGTAGTATTTTTCTTCCTTATCACATAATTTTAATGGTTATATACATATATAATATTATTCTTTCGCGTGTGGCATTCTTTAGAATTTATTTCCAAGGCCTCCTGTTCATGACTAAGGTTTTCCAGATCGTCATTTTAATAGTTTCAAGACTTTTTCCTGGCAATCAATCTTCCTAAGTTCTGGTTTTCTTCCTTCTCAGGTACCAAATGGTTTAGCCAAGATCTTTGTATTAACTCGATTGACATCCAATCTTATTTAGTGCCTCGCCCATTTATATATATATAATCTTCACTCTATTTCTATATATTAAATAATATCTGGTTCTTTTAAGTAGTTTGAAAATTTCCGAGTTGGCTCTTATATTTGTATTAACTATGGTGCTGTAGTTTTTCTGACTTTTAAATTTAGAATGATCTTCATCAAGTAAAACTAAATTGGAAATTGGGAAAATTGTTCGAAAGAATAAAATATCTGTGGTTTTCTTTAAAAATCAGAGTTTAAATCTAATTAGAAGATTTAATAAGAATTATATTATGTATAATTATAGTTAAACTTATAATTCATAAGAAGGGTGATACACGTAATGAAATACTCAGCTACTGATTTTTGGTCAAGAAAAAATATATTAAATTACTGTGCCATTTAGATGGCAACTTTTTGCTCACTGAGCTTTAAAAAAATGGTCATGAACACTTATACATGCACACACATATATGCATTTATATAATTGTGATGTTGTAATAGTGATGTTATATAATAGTGGAAAGTAATACACTTAGAAGAAAATACAAGCAAATTTATGATAAATTTTTTTGAATTAAAAAAAAAAATCTCTGTACAAAGTTGTGAGAGATGACTTAAGTATGAGTTTTCATTTGTTTTATTAAATAAAATTTTCTGAAATCAATGTGTGAAGTAATAAAATTTTTTTTTTCTGAAAATGAATGACATTTTTGTTTTGTGTTCTCAATTTTCGTATTGTACATTAAGTTTTGAAAAACTTTTCGTGACGAGTATGACTTTTTCAGTTAAATAAATTTATAGCCAATCTTTGTTTAAACAAAAAAAAAATTCATAACCTAAAATGTGATTGCATTATATTCGATCAGATTTGCGATTTCAATCTTTAATTTACTGATCAATAGGAAGTTATCAAGATGTTATTTTTTTATTATAGGTCACATGAAATCTAATGTGTTATTACATTTTCATCATAATATTTTGATCAAAGGATTCCGATACTTTTCCTACATTAGTCTAATTTTCTTTTTTGTTCTTTTTCCACCTAATCCAAAAAACATGTTTTCGTTAAATTTTCATTTGATATGTTTTTTCTAAAGACCCGCCGTGTAGGGAGCCATGCACGTTAAATCTATAGAGAGCTCAAATATCCTCCCGTTGGTGTGGAGGGGGAGCGCCAGCTCAGGTATCGTCCTCGTCACTTGACCATGGTTCAAAATTACGAGGTCTGTCGCCAAAAGCCCTCGTGTAGCTGAACAGTGCGATGTTAATTTTCACTTACTCACTTGATATTTTTCTTATACCACATTATGTTAATTTTAAAGATCATTTTTTTTTTCATTTAAAATTAAAATTTCTTCCTTTTTCTGTTTACTTTTAAGTCGGCTGAAATAAAGCCAATTGATTTTTTTCTTTTCAAATTTCGCTCTGTAATCTCTCTCGCTGTAATGTTAAAGTATATAGAAATATTTATATCTATAATACTTATACGTTGTACGAATATCATAATTCATCTCTTCGGATTATTTTTTAAAATCTAGGGATTATACTGCTAAAATCTGATGGAAAATTTCATAAATAGCCTTATAATTCATGAAATTGTCTTAAATGAATGCAACCATTGAATGTAATTTCTTGATTGACATTGCTATGTTTTCTCTGCTTTTACAGTTTTAATTTTGTTTTAAAGACGTTTTCTCTCGTTGTGCAATTAGTATTTTCCCAATCAAATTTCATAATTAATTTTAAAAAAATTTCTTAAAAAAAATTAAGCATTGAAATTTATACTGAATTTTATTCTCTTCACGATATAAGATGTATAAGGTTTTTTTCCCTCTTTAAGTTAATCTTGCATTGGGCTTAAAAATTGGGAAATCCTTCTACAAATCTGGAATTGGATCACTTAATTTTTAACTACCAGTTTTGAAGCCTAGTCAGATTTAACTACTGCAGCCCCAATTATTTTACAAAACAGTTTTTAACAAAGCTAGTTTCACACCTATAACATTTTAATTAAAGAAAAAGAAATTGCAATTTGTGTTTCCCTCAAAATACGTATCTGGATCTTACACAAAAACTCTTATTTTGTAAAAAATAAAAACCTTCATTTGGGTAATTAGATGTATGATAAATCAATACGAAGAGGTCATCGTTAAGTGTTGATTATTACTACAAATAATCGAGATAAAGAATTAGTTTTTATTTGTTATTCTACATAGTCACCATGAAGAGTTGCACATTTCTCCCAGCATTTATTTAACTTTCAAATGCCATCATTGTAGAAATCAGCAGATTGGTGTCGAAAATCATTGTTTTGAATGACGTCATTTGTGTTATCAAATCTCCGATCCTGCAATGGGTTTTTAAGTTATGGGAATAAGGAAAAGTAATTGAAGATGATATCCGTAGAATAGAGAAGATAGGTTAAATTTCAAAGCCGTATCGCTTTGATCCCTTGAACGTACCTCAAGATAAGCGAGCAAGTGCATTGCCGCAGCAAGAAGATGGATACCTTTGATTTTCAGTTTATTCATTAAAGCATCACGCAATTTCTTCAGCAGTGGGCAGTAATAGGCACTTCCCTTCTCCAGGTAGCCTGTTAAGAGGATTCTACGACAGTTCTAAAAAACAGACAGCATGTCCTTCCGTGTAGACTTCTCAAACTTGGCCTTCTTTGGGGAAGAGAGAGATGAGTCGCTCTGCTTCTAGTCTTAGGTCTGGATCATATTGATAGATTTAAGATTCAGCATCTTCCTTGACAGGCTGCACGTGTTTGTTTCTAAAAAAGAGTTAATAACCGTAAAACCCAGCGTGCTGCCACCTTTGATATGCAGCTCTTCGTGAATAAATTTCCACACATTGCCGTGACTAAGATCAGACTCATTCGTGATCACTTGAATGTTTGCTCTTTGGGTGTGATAGGAATCAAGTCCTTTCCTTTTTTCACTGTGGCAGCATCATCTTTGAGTGATAGTTTTCCGTTCTTGGATCGTCTGTGAGGAACATTGGCCAGTTTGAAAATTCCTTTTCTATATCTCATAGCAGTATTAAATGACCGTATACCATTTCCTATAACAGCAATCATTTCATCGTGGATTGGTCGAGCACCAACCTTTTAAATGAGGGGGACTTAATCACACTGCAAGCCGCTTTCTTCTCCATTATGCGGTTACTTCAGTATACGGCTTTCTGAAACCAAACAATTCAACATTTATAGCTCTAATTTAAAACATGTACATTAAGATCAATTAATATGCAGAATAAATTTTGTTGAGATATCTCGATCGTTTTTTAGTAATATTTAGAATATGATACTCCTACGCGTATACTCAAACGGAAATTCATAATTTATCTCTTTTTCTTTTATCTTACTGCTTGAAATGAATTAAAAATTGATAAATTTAATCTGCATCTGAAATTATAAGGAATTATTTTCTTTTAAATTTCTCATGCATTATGTCAGAGGTATTGCTTATCTTTTTTTCCCCTCGTTTCATTTAGAGCAAAAGTTACTCTCCTGTACCTATGCTTGAATAACCTTAAGAAACACGTTCAAAAAAACTGCATATTCGTGTTTGAAAATAGCCCTGAAAATATTTTACTGCTTCACATTTAGATCATGGGAAGTTTTTTAGGAATCCCCAAAGTCTGCATAATTAATTCCGAGGATTAAATAGGAGTAGAAGCCATTTAACTAATCACAAACACAAATATATCGCAAGAATACTTTGTTTATGAGTTAAGTTCTTGAGGGGAAAATCAATTATTACACACTACTACAAAAAATTGAACTTTATTTATCTGATACACACAGAAAGAGATGCAGATCATTGCTATAATCTTCCTAAGCAACCCCACTGTCTCGGAACTTCTTATTAGATATCTCTTGAAAATAACTCACTGAAATAATAATAAAGCTTTCGGTGATATGGTCTAACAAAAGAATTACTGTTCATCTCTAGCTCCACTTTAAATCATTTTATATACTGTTACATATCTGCATATCACATTTTTTTTCTCCGTAAGGAAGTTTGCAAGTTAAAGGTTTTCAATAACCTTAATGCTGTTTTTTGCCAAATATACTAGAGCCTGAACTTAACGCGGAGCACATTTTCTTGCTGAAAAATCTCTCCATTTTCACGAAAATTTGCAAAATGTAATTCATACATCTGTTTATAATATTCTATACTAATTTTTTTTTTATTTTACATGTAAAGAGTGGATAGTTCATTCAACATTACAGTATAAGAGTAAAATGTGCTGATCTCTTCTGGATAGCGAAGCCAGAATAAAATATTATTGCTGGAGTACTCTTAAATCTGAAAAATATTCCAAATTCGGATCCTATTCTGTAACATTTTTCGAAAACAACCTCAAAGAGGTCCCATGTTAGTCTGAACAAGGAAACCTGCTGATCTAGCCTGTTTCAAGTTTTTTTGTGTCGATGATTCTAAAGGATGAGGTTGATTAATTTCTAACGTTGACTTCGTAGTTTTGAATTTCAATCGGGTGAAGACGATGACACTTAGGCTAGCATCCCACTTTCCAAGCTTCCACACCACGCCAACATGAAGACTTTAACCAGTGGCGTAACTGAGAACATTTGGGCTCCCCTGCAAAATCAGGTTTTGGGCCCCCAAGTTGGATTTTGTAAAGAGTAGGTACTTGGAGGCAGTCAGACTTTGCACCCCCTAGAACCCTGGCCCCCCGCGATCCGGGGGTTTTGGGGGGTGTACGTTACGCCACTGACTTTAACCCACTACTTAACAGATACAACACCGTCTACGAATTTGTAACAAGGTTCATTTGGCTATCTCGGCCGCCCTAGTGACAAATGACTTGAATTACTAAGTTCGAATGTAAAAGTTGGTATTATAAAAGACTTAGGCAGAAAATTAGTTATGTGTTTGAGTTAAATGCAATAGGTTTAAACTACACCTTTATTAGCTTCACTAATCCTTGATATAAATTATTCTTCCCGTTCTATGATTTTTTTCATGACACTCTTGAGGCACTAAATATTTACAAAGTAATTTTTATTCTGTTTACAGATCTCAATTGTATAACAAATCTTTTGATGAAGAAACATGCAAAAGACTGCGTTTAGATGCCAGTCCCGGTCAAGCAAATGATAAATCTCAATTGGATGAAGAGCGCAAGAAGAGACAGGTAAGTTCTTTGTCTCAAAAAATTTTTTAAAAAAGGTTTCTTTTTAGAATTTAATATTAAAGTCTTAATAATCTATGCTTGATAGTTGTTAATTCATTGTATTATTCTATTTCCTTTTTAAGGGGTCTTAACTTTCGGTGACTTGTCTTTAAAACTCGAGAATGATTTTTTTTCTTTTATTTAAAGCTAATTTAAATCATTTACGATACAGGCGTATATATATATATATTTCTGTCAAAACCAAATGTAGGATTATTATTTTCAAATAATATTGAAAACAAATATAGTTTAAGTTGAATATGTATATCAAGTACCATTTTTTAAAATATTTCTCCACTTCGTTTGCAGGTGTATTTTATAATAAATTATATGTGTGCTTATCATTTAAAATTAAAATCACCTTACATGAAAAGTATTTATTTATTTATTTGAAATCTCTAAAATAGCAGGCTATCACTTAATAAATTGGGAATTTTTTTTAATTTCGTTCACTATAATGAAATAAAATTATGATAATTCAATAAATTATTAAAATGTTTAATTTCAATTTATTTAAATATAAGAATATGTAAATTATCAGAAAATGATGATAAATTTATTCTTGGAAAAATTTTCAGTATGAGAAATTATGTATGTAATTAATGTGAATCATCTTCCTCGAGTTGAACAGTTCTAAAAGACTAGTATTAATTGAATGACTAACATTGAACTAAATTCTTTTTAATTTTAGAAAGAAAGAAAAAATACTGTATTTACTCGAATCCAAGCCGCACCCCAAATTCTCAAAATGTTTTTCTGAAAAAATTTTGTCGTTGATTCTAAGCCGCCGCAACTCCCCCCCCCCTCCTTATTCTTTACACGTTCTTGAGGGGGGGGGATGTGTAAAAGTTTCTTCAATATCCGATACTAAAGAAATTTTTCAGAAAAATTTTAGCGATAAATAATAAGAGGAGTTAATAATTTATTTATTTTACCAGAATTAAAAACTTTCAAATACATGCATGAACCTTTAATTACTATAACCGTCAGTATCACGATTCATCACTTCAATTGTCACAGCTGACCTCGGAATTTGTGCCAGCATCGCTATTTTCCCACACGAAGTCGTCTTCCATGCCATCCCATGCATTTGTTATGCAACATTTTTTTAAAAGAATGAATTACAGTAGAATGTAAAAAAAATATTAATGACTTTTGGACATTTACAAGCAAGAATTACATCATTTTGCTTACGCCATCGACGTATATTTGTTTCATCCATGTCAAATTTTCAGTCGCCGCTTCCCTGTGTTTCCGCTTTTTTTCTATATATCAAACTGCCCCCCCCCCCTTTTTCATACTTCCGTCATAGCTCATTTTGATGCTATTACAGATGTCTCTGATGGGTGGAGATGATTTGAAGAAAGCGCGCGCGTGCTCGTGAATACAAAAAAAATTTCCTAAATACGAGCAGACAATGATGTTTAGGATACTGAGTACTGGAGAAAAACTGTGAAATGGGTTATGTCATCGATGCAAGTGGTTAGAATGGACCGCCACATTTTTCTTTTTTAAAGGGTTGGAAATTCAATTTTCCCCATCCAACAAATCTTTTGCCTTCGATTCTAAGCCGCACCCGATTTTCAGCATAGTGCGGCTTAGATTAGAGTAAATACGGTATATATATTTATAGTAGAACATCGTTTATCCGAATCAATTGGGACCGGACACCGTTCGGATACGCGATTGTTCGGATAACCAAAAACCGAATACGATCCATGCAGTATATGAAACCGGACACTGTACGAATATTGAAAATCCATCACATGAGGGAAACGTGCTTGAAGAAAAAGCAAAATGGGTGCAAAATGTCGCAATTTTACCTTGATTGTGGAAAATAATCATTTAGTGTACGATTGTACGAAGGTGTACGATTGTACACCTTCGTTTTTTTCGCTGCAAGTTCTCTGAATGCACAATTTAATGGAAAAAATAAATTTAATACTTTACTAATTTAAGCTTATGTACAATATATGTTCATAAGGATTGTCAATAAAACAGAAAATTAAAAATGCTGAATTTAATTAGATGTTTGTTACTGGTAAAATGCTTTTAGAAGTGTAGAATATTGGGCTGCTGAATTACAATTATATAAAAGGATTTTCTTAAGAAAAATCTATTGAACTTCAAAGAAATTGATTGCTGATATTTAAGTTCGGTGAAATTGTTATTTATAAACAGGATTAAAAGTAAATAATAATCTGCAAATTTTCCTTGATGATAATTCTCTTTTCATAGTGCGAATGCACTTCTAAAAGAGATTGTTATGATCCATGTTAGAAATTCGCTAGAAAGGTTTTCTAGAGTTAAACTAGCTACTGTGTATGTGTGAATGCATAAACATTTTTCTTTTATTGCCATGTTAAAGGTTTTTCAAATATATCTGATATATTTTTAGTGTATTACGCTAAAAAAAAGGCTTCAAAATGCATATTTAGAAATGATGTCCATTTGTGTAAATTTTAAACTTTGAAAAATTTCTTAAATGTAATTATAAATCAGATGCAAGTATGTATAGGAACATAAATATTATTGAACAGGAAACAAACTTTATTTTATTTTTACTATTGAAAAAAAAATGTGTGTTTTAAAATTTAATAGATTAAGAAATATTTATGATCGTAGCTTTTTTTCTGTAGATATCAATGTACACGATTAAATAACTTAAGCCACCTTACTGTGTTGTCTAAAATATTTATTATGCTTAATTTAAACTATATATATTTAAATATCATACAAAATATTTATTAAAAATTGTTGTTAAACTTGTTAAAGCATAATATATTAAAGTAACAAAACAAAAAACGTGTTTTTTCTAAGAAATAAACTGAATATGCACACTTTTTAAGAGTTTCAAAATAAATCAATTGCTTAAAAAAAAACTCTCTCAAAATAAAACAACTACACAACTGCAATATTTTATTCAATCCAGTTAATTTTGATTCAAGCTATTAAAAATTATTAGCTCCATGTGAAATGTAATATAAAATTTAAATATAAAATATTTATTTATTTTTTGAGTCTACTATTTTCAATTTTTATAAGCGTATTAAATATAGATATTTACAATAATTGCATTAAAAAAAATCTTTTAATTTTGACAAAAAACGCTCCACAATTTTTCCCATCTTGAACAAAAAGTGAAACAAAGGCAACAACAAAAAAGGGGAAAGTTGAACACTCTGATTTTTAGTCAAAATTTGGAGATGTACTTATATTATTTTTTTAGAATAATTTTCTTAAAATTTTATTAACATTTTCGATGATAAGATGAAATTTTGGAATATTGTTATGCTATAGCAAAACAGTCAAAATTTAATATTAGATAATCAAAGGCACTTAAAGAATACGAAAATTATTCTCCTTATATCTTTATCCTGTGTAATACCAAAAAAATATGTCTTCCGTGTAATCAGAATCTTTGAGTTCTTAAAAT
Source organism: Trichonephila clavata (assembly GCA_019973975.1). NCBI lineage: Eukaryota > Metazoa > Arthropoda > Arachnida > Araneae > Nephilidae > Trichonephila > Trichonephila clavata. The sequence goes on along the minus strand of BMAO01031901.1, from coordinate 85,872 downwards.
CAAGTTTTTGATACATTGTAAGTTATTTTTAAAGAATTTTACTATAAACACAAAAAGAACCTCATTTGTTTCAGGTTTTGACAGTTAAAAATCACCTTGAGGTATATTCTTTAAGACATTAAACAGAAAATTTCTTTAAATAATTAACAAAACAATTAAATTTAAAACATATGTACTTAAAACTATCTTTTCCTTTTGAATGGAATAAAACCATCTACAATATTATAGCATCGATATAATTTTAGGGGGGAAATAAATTAAAATGGAATAGAATTTGGTAAGTAACGATATTTAAATTACAATTTTAAAAAACCATTACGATGATTTTATATCATTTTTCTGCTTTTTATAAGCAGTTAACAATGCTCAAAGAAATTATGAAAGTTTCAGTTTTTCAACATATTTAGTCGTTTTCTATACTATTTTCCTCTCTGCACCGCCGAATACTATTGAATTAAATTAGTGTCAAGAATGGGTAAGGAATAATTATAACAGAATTATGACTTAAACTTTTTATCACATACACATATTTGCTGTCACAATTTAAGTGTTTGCTTGCAGCATGTCCGACAAAATATTTTAAATAATTTATATTGTGAAAAATCTTTTTATATGACTATTTGATTATTTATGAAAACCATTGGAACAGATTTTATAAAATTTAAATAATTTATCCTTCTGACTTATGCGAATTGTATGTGGTTGGCATTTTACAATAAAATGAGAACAAGTAAAATAAATTTTGAAAATTGTTTATCACAAATATTTTCTAAAAAGAAATGATTTAGTATATATTTATGAATTTGATTAAAATATTATCACATGTTGGCTGTAGAGCAATTACAAATTAATTCAAAATTCTTCCTTAATTTTTTTCCTAAATGTGTGAAACTGAAGTATAAAGACAGGAAGCTAATGATTTAAAGTCTTAACTTCTGTTAATTATAAAAATAAGGGTTTGGTTATATCTTTCAGAATAAAGAAAAGTTATGCCTAAAAAAATCGTTGTTAAACATTAAATGTCTTTCAAAATGCAACACTAAGGAGTGGCCAGAAAGTGAAGAAACCTGGCAAACAGAGACGAACAATAAGGGATGTTTATTTTCAAATGACACTTGTAACGCAAACGAGAACCAATTGAGTTCAGTAGGTTGTAAGACCACCGAGGATGGTTATACACGATGCAACACGTTAGGTAAAGTCAATGGCAGTACGCATGGCGTCCTGAGAAATGGCTCTTCAATCTCTGTCAATCATTACTTCTGAGCTTGATGGTTGCAGGGTATACAAACAGTATCCAATCACATCCCAAACGTGGTCAATTGGTAAGAGATCAGGAGAGAAGGGGGACCACAAAGCATATGCACATCTTATTGAGTGTGTTAGCTGATGTGTTTAGTAGCCGGTCTGAAGTTATCCTGCTAGTAAAGAACATTTGGCATCCCTAAGGAAGGGAAGTGTCATCAGCCGCAGCACATCATCCACGTATCATTAGACCATAAATAATGACAGGATACGAACTAGAGGTGATCTCTTGTTGTGCGTTCCAAATTGTTGAGCGTAGGAGTGTTCTGCGGATGCGGTCGAATTGGACCTGCCATCACGTTGAAACCACACTCGTACATGACAGCTATCATCAAACAAGCAGAAGAGTGACTCTGCACTTCGCTGTCATCATTGTAAACGGAGTTGTCTGTGTTGATGGTCAATGACAATCTTCTTATTCGACGCCATGAGCGCAGATCACTAGAAACTGATCGATAGGTAACGCTTTCGGTCGATGAAGGAACATGGGTGTTCTGCACATCTTGCTAAAGGGCAGCAGAAGTGGCTTATGGGACCACGACTACTTGTTTAGGGATACGTCGATCCGCGTCTGGCAGCATCTCTCAAACTTGTCACATTTCCTTGGTTGAACAATCTTTGCCACAACTAGTGCACCGTAGATGCCTCTCTGATGGGATTTAACGTATGGACTAATCTTTTCTCAGTCCAATCGCCATACCCATCATACATTCATGAGTCCGATAGAATTGCTTCCGTTGGCGGTAGCCTGCCTTTTTCTGCTATTACACGTCTTGTGATAAGAAAAAAATATTCTAGTGTGATTACCTTGGCAAGAGTACGGATATTGCCTATTCTGAAGGTTCCTTCCCTTATATTCTAATTAAAATGTGTCGGAGAGCTGCACATTTTACATCGTTTGCATTTCTCGGTGATGTTCATCAATCCTGAAATTTGCATAATTTTCTGTCCACTCCTTCATGGTATTACTTTTTTTCACGTCACGTAGTGTAAATATGTTATTTAGTGAAATAAGAAATTAGTTTTTCGTGGCGTTGCATAAAATATTTTGAAACAGTTTATAAACTTCACAAATATAAAACATTTTCTTAGTTATAAAATCTAATTTTTAAACATAAAAGATAATCCAACTGCATACTACCAGATTATCAGTGTTGTGCAATAATTCTGAATAGTATATATCACAGTATCAACATTAATACATGTATATACTTTTCTTTTTTACCATTATATTAAAGCATAACTTTATAGTTACTTTATCACTATCTAACTAGAGACAAAATATTTCTTTACGCCTTTTATTAAAAACTAACGATCATTAATCTCAGTGGGTCCCATAAGCTTCAGCTTTTTGGATCATATGACACTGTTTGTTGAGCAATGAAAGGAAATCAAATTAAATCCGGTAGTTGATTTCTATATTGAATCCTTGCAGTATTACTGAAGAGATTGTGTGTGCGTGCGCTTGATATTACAATTATATTTTCAAAAGAAAAGAATCGATACAAATGGTAGTATTTTAAACATTATGAGTAGTCTAAATATAAAGGCAAGAACTCGATACAATTTAATTTATAAAAATAACTTTCTTATCAGCTTTCTGAATTACTAAATTAAACGTAATCGAAATGTTAAGCGATTGATACTGGGTGTTTTCATTCTTATACGTTTTCAGTCCTGCAAATATGATCAACAGAAAATGTATTTATTTTCTATGGGAAACAATAAAAAGAAAGATATATATTTTGATTGTAATTGTATTTCATGTTGTGGTACAACACGCTCATGAAGTCAGTTTCTCTCACACGAGTTCTTTCTCGGAAAAAGCGGCATAAACACAAAAACACACGGAAAAAATACTTGAAGGAAAGTAATCAAAAATACAATTTTTTTCGACACTTTTAAAATTATTGCTTTTACTAAAACTGTCATATCATGCACATATGAATTAAAACATTGATGAGATATTATGTGCATTCTTACATTTAAGATCATGTTTTTTCAAACGCTTTTTTTATATAGTTGTCTTAAGGGTAGGGCTTTTAAAGGAAATATATATTTATGGGTTTTTTTGACTGTGGATTTTACATTTAAATTAAATGCTTCACTTAAAAAAATAATTTTTGATAATAATGCATTTTCATTTATGAAGGATTATTAGGTTCGCTTTCAATCTCATTTGTTTTTGGTTTATTTTTCAACACAGAGCTTAATTCTTAAAACTGATATTTCATTGCATCTTTTTTTAAACAAATGAAAAATTCATTGTGTTACCTTTTTCTTTACAGGAAAGACTTGAGGCTATTTCAGAACAACTTAAGCTCCTTGGTAGTCAGCAGGAGGAACTAAAAACCCGTTTACAACAAGCTCGAGAAGTTCAAAACTATGCGGCAGTAACTCATTTGCAGACTCAGTTAGATCAGATATCTGCCCAGCAAATGCAACTCATCAATGACCAGAGTGACATAAATAAACAGCTGAGAAGAATAGAAAGGTTAGTATCCCACAGAAATTCTTCAGAAACATTATGGTTCTGTATTATTTTTATTTGTACTCAAGAGACTAAATATTTATATTGTATTCATTATTTCTCTGGACAAACTATTACAGTTCAGTAATTATACAGTTTCAATAAAGAAAATTTACTCTTAATTTTGATACTTCAAATATTATGTTAATTTTTTTTTTAATTTTTGTAAATAAGATCAGTGGCGTACACATACTTTTTATGGGTGGATGGAGGATTTAAAAAACTCGCAGATGAAAATGCCGATGTGTAATATCTGTTAAAAATTAAAAATCTGCTGTCTATGAGAGGATTTTGAACCCTCAAACCCCACCCTTGTGTATTCCACTGATTGAGACAAATTATTTTCGCTTAATTGAGTCTAAGAATTTTTATAAGATATGTACCTTATATTCGCTACGTATAACGCACACTTTTAACATAAAAAATAAGATTGAAACTTACTTGTGCGTTATGCACCAGATATAAAAATGATAGCTTTAAAAATAAAAAAAGAGATCATCATAGAAAAAATTAGATTTTTCTATATAATCTAAATACTGTTCATTTAAAAGAAATTTCATGCTTTATGAACTTTCATTTAGGATAACGTGAAAAGTTTGTCATTTTTGTTTTCCATTATATCTTCAGGCACATTATCGAATTCTGTTTCATCTTCACCATCACTGTTACCCTGACCCATAAATAAATAACCATCTTCCGTTCCATCTAGATTGTTAGATATACTACAATATTTTTAAATGACTAATGAAGTATATCAAGTTTAGCTTCATTCCATGCTTTTGTTATTCTTTGATACATTATTTTCTAGACTGGCTTGATGCATTTAGCCTCCTTTTGTAAATGTTTTTACACCTTATAACATCCACATATTGTACTGACGTTTTAAATTTGCTTTTAATGGTTTATTGATACACATATCTAATGGCTGAATTAATGGTATTAATCCACCTGGAGTAACTGTCATGTCTGTGCTTCACTCTGTCAGCAGTTTCTTCTTATAAACCTTTAGATGGGATCTGAACATGTCCTTAACTAAAAGACTAACTTTATTCTTTAAGATACATGTACACTTTTACCAAACGTTTGTTATGCATAGCTTTACACCGTTTAATATGTGATATTATTTTTTTAAGCTGTGGAAAATGGATTAGTTTGTTTTAAATCCTTGCATCATATTTATGGTCGCAATGGTGTACACAAACTTCTTTTGTGGGAGGGGTTTACATTTTAAAAAAAAAACGTGTAGATAAATGCGCCGAGGCATGCTTTTTATAATAAAATTTAAATTCTCTTGATGTATGCGAGAGGTTTGAACCTTCAAGCATCACCCTTTTGTACATCTTTGTATAGTCGTAAAAATACAATATTTTTCCCTATTGAATATAATTATATTTTAAGCAATACAATGGTTTCATAGAATAAAACTGTAGAAAAATCAAGTATACTTTGATTAAATTTTCTTTAACTTCTTTATGTTTGTTATTTTGAGGTGCGTAAAACTATTATCCCTCAGTGTGTTTCGTTTTTACTATTATTATTATTATTATATGTTATTTTTGCGATGTATTCGTAAATTTTATTCAAAATTCCTATTCTGTTTAAAATAATATTTTCAATCATTGATCTTTTCAAGATAATCGACTTTCGTATAAAAAACTGCTGTGTTAACTTCTTAAGCATTATTGGCTGTATATATTAAAATTTGAATTTTTATGTAAACTGTTGATAAATTAAACGGACATTTGTATATGTTAATTATTTTACATTTTCTTAGATATTACCTTGGTGGTAAAGGTTGTGGGAGGTTATCTTCATGTTCTGATCCTGACAAAATTGACAATGATGACACTGGTATGTTTCTTTAGATTGTTGTTGTGTATGGTAAATTTATATATGAACACCTTGAGATTTTTAAGTAATTAACGCACTTAAGAGAGATCACTTAAATTGTCTCAAATTAGATGTCAGGAAGGTTTGATTATGTCATGAATATTTTTGTTTTAAAACAGTTATTAATGTATTTAATTTATCTTATTAGTTATTGATTTAAACTTATCCTTATGAAGAGATAGATATTTGGTTTTTAAGATTTTGTTCATTATAAGATAATTTATTATTCTAAATGCATATGATTTTTAAAAGAGAAGCTAAAATTTTTATCCATTTTTTTTCTTTTTTAGATTCACAATTTTCAGCATACAGCAATGCTTCTTCTCCTACTTTAAGTCATGATGCTCATGATTCACCTTCACAAGATTCCAATCAATCGGCGCATACTACTGATGTTTTTGGAACCATGAAAATGGTTAAGAAGACTAGTGTTCAAATAACGAAGCAATTAGTTCAAGAAACCTTAATTGATGAAGGCCTTCGTGTTGTGAAAGAATTAGCTAATCAGATTAAAGAAGATTGTGAAATATCTGCTTTGGCCCCGCCAAATGTTAGTCCCCCAAGGAACAACAGCAGTGGTAGCAGTACAACATCTAATGGGCCTACTCCAAATGTTTCCAACAGTTCCAAACCAGAAACTGGAAGTCGTCCCCGAGGTAGGCCTCCGAGACTCGATAGAGACTATTCAATATCAACAGCTTCTGCCACTGGAGGTGGATCTAGAGCACCAACTCCTATGAGCCATCCACCTCCAGCATCTACTCCTTCTCCTTCCACCACAAATAACAACTCTAACAGTAACAATGGAGGGAATGCCCCTGCATCATCACCATCTGCTCAAAATGGACGTACTATGTCATCTTCTGCTATGAATGGTCCAGCATGCTCCTCTGAACCCCATAATAACGGTAGTACTAGCATCCCAATCAGTGCCTCGTCTCATTCAGTGGATGGATTTGCAATGCCAATGACAAATGGAACTAATGGCCTCAGCCATCATCATCACCATCAGCATCATCATCAGCAGCATGGGTCTGGAGGCAGCAATTCTCCTGTTGTTGACATAACTTCTTCTCCTGAACCTATGGGAAAGGGAGCTTCTAACAGTCTTAATGCCCTTCTTGCCTTTTCTCAAAAAGGAATCAAACAAGAGCCCTCCTCTCCAAACAATGCTTATAAAATAGACTGAGGCCTCTTCAGTATTAAAATGCTATAACCAAACTTCTACCATTTCTCTTGTAGATAACTTTTTTAAAAAGATTTTTATTTTCTCTTTAGTATATATTCTGTTACTGCATCCACACTTTTATTTATGTTTTATAATTTTAGCCTTGTTATTATTTTTACTGCTTTTGTACATTAGATTTATGATTTTGTGTGCTACCTGCCAAAATGAGCAGAAATGACACTACGCTATTTCTACTTCAAAAGTATAGTTACTAGTTATCTAACATAATAAAAAAAACATTTCAAATTAAGATATTGTTACATATAGAGAGGCTCTGATAGGGCTGAAGGTTTAATCCATTCCATTGGTGCAGTATAAAATATTTGTGTGCAATAACCTGTTGTTAAAGTCCTTCCATTCATGGATTCGGGCCAAAACTAAAAGAAAAAGGACTGGAAATCTTGGCTGAATAATGTCTGTGATTATTTGTTCTTCAATCCGTAAATATACGTTGTAGCAATTCAATACTGACCTGGTCAGTGCTCTTGCAATGTGCCGTGAATTTTGTGTGTGCATGTTGCTTTATGGAAGTCCTAGACGTCCGCCTTTGCCTAGTCCAATGTGACCAGTGCAGTACTTGTCTGATTTTATTCTAATAAAAGACAGACGTTAAACTTCTGATGGATCTTTCACTTGAAGAGAACCTCCTAAGGTGGTGCTCAGCAGGAGACAGATACATTATTCCCAACAAACTCTCCTCTTATTCAGTGGTTTTCAAAACCAAAAGCTTCAGGCCGGTGGCATGAAACTTGAAAGACATGATTTTGGGGACGTGTATAAAATGAAGTGCAGAATGAGCTTAATCTTTGTAAATCACTTGAAATAATCTCCTGCTCATAAGTGGAAAACATTTTCCCTGAAACAACTATCTATGCCAATTGTGAGTGCAACAGAAACAGAATACAAAGTTTCCTGTTCTCTTTTTCATCTTTGTTCAAAAAAGATGATATAAATATATAGCTATATATAGGGGAAATCGAATATTGGTGTTCTACAGAGATCTGCAGTATCATCATACCATACATGATTCAGATATCTGTGATTACAGTCATTTATTTGTCATGCTTGTAAGCTTTTCTTATACATATAACACTGGAAACAGATATTGGAATATGAGCTGGACTTGTAAAGTACAAGAGGAAATGGAATGGGAACAATGAAACCATCTTAGTTGACAGAAAACAACAATCAGTGCATTTAGTGATATGATGCCAAAATTGTACTTGAAAAAGTGATGTTCCATCTTAGTTTTCTAAATTAAGAGTTGTGTGATGTGATAAAATGTGATAGTGTTTACATCCTTAAATGTTATGCACAGATAGCTACCAAAGTCTCAATCGCATATGACTTTCTCATTCAGCATTCTTTAAGCTCCATGGGCTGATAACTAGTCTTCGATTGAAGAATAAACAAGAAATCAAATCTTTTGATAAAACAAATTGCACTATCCTAATATGAGTTTAGTCACCAAAATGCTTGGAGTGTTGGAGAACAGATGAAAATGTTTGTATCTCAATAGCACTTCAAGTTTCTTGGTGTAGTTTATAAAAAAAATTCCATTGATTTTATTTTCTGTTTAGTTCAAGATACTGTTTCCATTGTAAGGCCAAATTTATTAAATTTATAGTGCTGATAGCCTTGAACATCAGCTCATGTAAAACGTTCATTGGCTGATTAAAATTCATTGTAACAAGCGCATATTAATTGGTCATCTATCAGGCTATAAGCACTACTAAAGAAACACATTAACACAATAGGATTTATTTTTCATTAAAATGTTTTCTACAGTTTTATATTTTATGGTTCTAATCACTCTAAATGCAATACTGATAACACTAGCACTGCTCGCACTACAATAAATCTTAGGCGAATAGAAGTGAGTAGTGTGATAGTGTTGATTTTATTGTATATCGATTAAATGTTCAAGGCTATATTGGTGTGCATTTCTTCATATATTGCTTATATAACCCAAACTTTCGTTGCTCTAAATGCCTTAGATGTGGCTTTGTTCTTCCTGTTCAAATCAGAATTTTTTAGGTTTGTAAATAATCTGTGGAATATAAATATTTAACCTAAGAAATAATTAGTTTGATGGGCATAACTGAATGTTTATAATGGATGATTTCATTACCAAATGTTTTGCATGGGCTTTTAAAAAAAAACATTTTAACCACTGTAAATTTTCTTCTGAATAGAAATTTATAAGTAACTTCATTAAAAAGTACTGTCATTCAATGCAACTTGCTGATTTCCTATAAGTAGATATTTTAATATATTTACTCTCGTTAAGTTTAGGACAGTATGATATTACTTAATCAAAGTTCATTTACTGTTAGATTTGATTGATTACCAGATTGTCATTATTTACTTTACTTATAAGTACTGCACTCAAACCTCATTCGCTTGTGCAATAAATCTGAAATTGGTTTGTAAATGTGTTGAATTCACTATATCGATATATTAGTGTTTTTTCAAAAGAACTATATTTGTAACTTCTCTAGTTAAATATATAACTACATATTTCCCCGGGAAAATAAAATTTTAATTCTTTTGTGCAATACCTTACTATTCTTGATATGCAAATTTATTTAAAATGTGTAATCGGTTAAAATGATAATAATCTTTTACTGTTACATTTTAAATTTGCATTTATATTGTTTATATTGCATTATATTATTGAAGTCATTGAGAAACTTGATATGAAATATTTGTAATAGTTGGGGTAACATTTTTATTTGTGTAGTTGCAATTATTTTTTTAAGTTTCAGTTATACAATTTTAAAAGGCACTGTTAATCAACTTAATTTTAAATGAAATTATAGAATAATATTGTTATAAAGTTAAACATCTATCCTTGTAATCCTCGTAAGCCATTGATTTATAAATAAACCGATTTGCAATAACTAAGTGGTTTTACTGCTTTTGTATATATATGTTATTTACATTTGTGGTATCAATTCAGTCTTATGAGGATTGTATTTATTATCCAATATTGTTGTTATAGAATCAATTTTCTCTTTTATATAATGTAATTGAAAGTAAATGTCCCAACTATATATCCTGAAGTTCATCAGGCTAAATATTAATGGCTTGAAACTTTGAGTCCAACTGTTTACCATATAAAGACTTTTGCAATAGCCATTTATTATTATTTGCTTTTATAGAGTAAGATTATTTCATTCATTGATTTATATTTTAATCAAAGCATTTTCCATCGTCATGTTTAAAGAATTATTTATAGTTATACGTGGCTTTGACCTCAGCAGAAAAATGAAGAGAAATTAAGATTTGTTGTTACAAAATAAGCACACTGGTGGCAGTAATTGTTGTTTTGTGAATTTGATATTATGTGAACTGTATTATATTGTGTTGATTTTATACAGTTCTGAAAAGAACCAATCATTGAAGTTCATTTGTTTGCCCTTTATTGTTTAAAATAATGTGATGTATTTTCTGTTAATTCTGTAAGTTTAATTATTGTTTCTTAATGAACAACACTTTTTTATTAGTTTCATACGAATAGTCTTATTTAAGTGTATGTAACTGGGAAGATCATAAATCAAAATGTATGTGGAATATCAGGCATATTTGCTCTTCATTTTTCAGAGTTTCCTAGCCTAGTCTCTTAATTTTAATGGAAACTTTGCTGTTGTCACTGCAACTGAAATGCGATTGAGGTGTATTTTTGTCAAGAGTGTTCCTGTTTTGGCTGTCATATCTGAATAAAATTCAATTCCCCTTCTGTCTAGTTGTCACTTTCTCCCTTTATTTTGCTGCATACTACAACATAAAAAAATATTAAAATTTCACAAGATCTTAAATTGCTCACACACATTTTATGCATCCGATTGCACACATACAAGGTTACTATTATTTTATATCACTCACTTTTGTCCTAAAAATAGCTGATTCACTGCCTTTTTTGAAAAACTATTTATTTTGATTTCCATGATGGAAATTAATACAAGGATAAGCATATGTTGTTTTTCTCTAAATTTTCATCGAGTAGTTTTCCTTTTGTTGATATTTATTTAACACTTGAAAGTAAACATTAAGCTATATTAAAAAATGGAATCATGCACTTTATGCATGCTTGTTCTATTAACAATTTTGTTTTTAGGTAATCATCTGTTACATAAAATTAGAAAATTGTTAACTTTTTAATTAGATTAAAAAATTGTTTAAATATTTTACAATTAATATACTCTTATAAGTAATAAGTGTTTAATTTTAAAAATTACTTCTTTAAAAACTTTATTATGTATGAAATTAACTTTATTGCGGCATTTCTTTTTAATTCATCCATTTTTCTAAGAAACTTATCTTTTGCTTTTATCAAAATATTTTATTCTAACCTGTTAATGGTCCATTGACTCTCAAGAAATTGAATTATCAAATGCATGCAATGAAAACAACTTCACTGCAAAAATTTCAGATTCAACGTCATGGCTCGGGGGGGGGGGGGTAGAAAAATCTGTACAGTAAATCCCCTTACCTATAACTCGGTAGATAAGTTCCATGTTATATGAATCACTCAGATTATACAAATACATAAGGTCTTCACAACCCAAAGCGATTAACTTGTTATATTTTAAAATACACTCTATTAATAAGGCTTTTTTAAAGGAAATAACTATTATGGTCGTTGAATAATAAATGTTTTTTTTTTCAAATGTACAAAAATTTATTATCTTTTTTAATTTCTTAGATACAGCTTAACTGATGTATCAGAAATAACAGATACTTATTTCTTCTAGATGAAATCAGGTTTGATTATTTTGCAAAGATATTTCTTTTTCCCCTCAAATTTAAGTTGAATGAAATAAATCATATGATACAAAAAAGTTTTCAGATACATTTAATGTGTATCACAACTAGAAACAAATGCGAGACAAACTCTTCTTAAAATGGCATTTCTCTGAAATTTGAGAAGCACAATGACATTTAAATTTACCAGCCAAAAGTTATATTAATTATTAGAGCTAAAACGTAACAAAATCGCAACATCTGTCTCATTCTTTTATCCTATTATATGGGACTTTTACCACGTTATACGAAAACTATTCCAGCTGGTTTTTTTTAATCTATCTCATATGAACTTATAATAGGGAATCTACTGTAATAAAAATTATTTTAAAATGCTTTTCAAATAAAGAATTCTTTATTCAATAATGTTTAACTATTTCTAATTCACTAGATGAAATTATTGCATTCATTTTAATTCTGTGAACAAGTAAAATTGAGTAGTAAGAAAGAAATACCAAGAAAAGCACCTATATATTTACGAGATAATTTTGTAAACAAGATGGAAAAACAGAATATCAATATTTTATATCTTATTTTGGTTTGAATTAATTTCGTTGTATCAGCCACCCTAAACACTTTTTTGCAAAAATTTCAGTTTCAATGTCATGACTCGGGGGTGGGTGGGGATAAAATAATCTGTACAGTAAATCCCCTTACCTATAACTCGGTAGATAAGTTCCATGTTATATGAATCACTCAGATTATACAAATACATGAGGTCTTCACAACCCAAAGCGATTAACTTGAAAAATTTTAAAATACACTATCAATAAGGCTTTTTTTAAGGCAATAACTATTCCGGTTGTTTAATAATAAATATTAATGTTTTCTATGGATTGATATGACGAAAATGCTTGTAATTCAAAAACAAATTTTTATTTTAGAAGAATTTATAGAGTCTTGTAGAACCATACTTTTACTCCACTGATAAATGATTGAAGAATTACCAGCATAATCAAATTTGTGGAAATTAATCTGATTTTCAAAAATACTCTAATTCAGCGGCTTCTGCATAATACCTATATAACTAAAGGAGAAGAATCTCATTTATATTTTCTTTGAAATGCTCAGAAGCTCAAGTTTAATGTAGTTAAACTTTTAAAGATAATTAATTCAAATAATTTAATTTAAACATTACAAATTTCTCTCTGTGGTGTGTACTACAATATTATCTTTTATGGAAACATAAGTGAGGCTCCTCTATTTCAAAACCATGCATGTTTACCAAAATAAACCGACTAACCACATGACATACAAGCAACTAATAATTACAACACTAATGTTTAGATAGCCGATTTTAAGAACATTAAGATACATTAAATATTAATTTTAAGACACATTAAATACTGTTACAATGATAAAAATGACAAGCTTAAACCATCAAATGCAACCAACAAGTGAAAAAAACAATGTAACATAATACACGCAAATAAAATAATTCATTTGTGTTACATTAGTTTGTCAACAATCTAAAAATATGCAAATGAGAAACAGGACAACAACAGAAACAATTCATTTTACCAAAAAGTTATCACCTTTATTGTTTTAAGATATACTTTGGCACTATGTGACTACAAGAGTAAATTCCCACTTAAAGTAATACATAATAAAAAAACATCAGTGCAAACACAAAAATGTAAAAATTACACATATTCCTCATGAGAATTTAATATGAAATTAAACACATAACAATATAAAACACAAATTTTACATGTATATTTCACTATTCTGAATGTTAAAGAGTTTTTTTATGGTAAATATACATATTAAATAAAACTGATCAGCACATATACACAACTAAGATAGCTGTGTTTAGTTTTAATCTGATTAACTATTTTATGAGGCAAATGTGTATTTTAAAACCTAAGACACAAAAGTATGTAGTTTTAAAATGCTGTTAATTTTTAGAGCCATAAAGCATATAAATTTGATTTCGTGGATATTCAAACATCAGATATAGAAATAGCAGATTTTTTTAAAATATTAATTTCAAAGTTCCCTCAGGCAACAGAAAAATAACTTTGTTACATTTTATAAAATTAACACCATTGAAATTAAGTTTCTTATTCTACACAAGAACCACTAAGATACAACTTATATGAAAATTTTAAATGTTTAAATATAAGTGAAAAATTAAAATATCAGACTACACAATGTGAATTTAACATTCGATTAGCCAACAAACTTATCCTGTAAATAAACTTAAGTATTTATTTCATTTTAAACAATAAGTACTATTTTTATTTATTTATTTCTGTAAAATTGTTCAGCAATCAAAGTGCAACAATTACATAGAGCTTTAAAATTAATAACATTTTTAGAAAGTAAACACTGTGCTACAATTGAAATTTTTTCGATAATTATTTATTAAACATTAAAAAACAACGAAATTAAACATTTCTTAAACGATTTGGAAGAGTGGAAAAGTTCAAGATATCTTTAACAATGATACACAAGAGAAATCAATTTTACCAAAAGATGTAGAAAGAAACTCTGTTTACCATTTAATATTTTCTATAATTTTACAACTTAAACATTTCATCAATGAAAGAATAGAATGTAAATGTTACACTTCCCTTAACATTCACATGTAGTTTTTAATATTGTTAAAAGTATTCATTATATCTGTTTAATACGCCTGGAACAAGGTAAATATCTTAGGTATCTCATTCACTTAAATCAATATAAGATAAATTAACAAAGAATGACGGCGATCTTATTCTCTTTCATATTGTTTGAAATAACTTCACATTACAGCTAAATAGACAATACTGACAATAAATCTCATAATTTGAAACTATGATCAGATTACGATGAAACCCGACTTCCATAACCTGCTTCCGAGTATGGTGCTAAGATTCCGCTACTACTTCCACAGCCTCAGTAATTCCATGCAATGATCTTTGGTGAAATAAGGTACTCAAACTAGTTTGAACATCACTGCCCATAAGCGTGCAATCGATCACAAGTAATGGGCTAATTTTATCTGAGAGATATATGATCTCTTCACAACATGAATTTTGCTGGGCTCTGTAAAATTTTGTTCCTAAAAGCTGAAGGTTCTGATATAATTATTATAAAGCTCTTAAGGCGGAAATAATTTGTATTAACCAAATGTCATGGTATAAAGAGTACAGAAAGCAATATATCTAGGATTTCTTTATATTAAGGATTATTAGGAAACTAAGAAACATTTTAAAGATATTTCTTTAGTATAAAGTGTTTATCTTTTATAAACTTATAAAGTGTGTACTGTCACACACCATATGCATATAAAAATATTTTTCAAATACTATCCTCCAAATATATTTTATCATCTTAACTATATTATGCTAAAATGAAATTATTTACACAATGTAACACACAAAATTTATCATAAAATCCGTTGATGTAAATAATTTACATAACACTTTTTCAAAAGTATTTACATTGCCGAAATGCTGATTTACTTTAATACATCATTATAAGAAAATAAAAAACTCACTTTATATAATTCAGATTTGCAAATGGAATGAAACATATCAATGACAAAAAAGATATGTAATCACAAGAACAAAAATATCACACTATACACAAATTAATCTATCTGACAATGCTTTTTGTTATAAACAAACAGTAATATAGTTAATGCTTAACTAAAAATATTCAATATTTGAAAAAATGCCAAATGTTTTAAGGTACATGCTCTATTTTCAGCATAATCAATACTTTGTTGATATAATTAGGATAGAGAGATTGGAATGCATTCTCAAAATCTGAAATTAATTTCAACACAAAATTTTTTTTAATTCTTTCCAAGTCTACAGTTTATGAAGGATTAATCAAAATCAATCAGTAGTATTCATATGTAGGAAATACTTTAAATATTTTTAAGATTTGGTTGACTTACTTTAAGAAATTTAATCATTACATTATCTAAACATATTTGCTCTTAAGTATGAATCAATCTACTAAATAAAACTGCTTGGTTTCCATTAATGAGAAATATTGGTTTTCCTGTAAAAGATTTTCATATATTATATATACATATATATGCATGCATATATATTATATATATACATATATATATGCATGCATATATATTATATATATATACATATATATATGCATGCATATATATTATATATATACATATATATATATGCATGCATATATTTTATATATATACATACATATATGCAAGCATATATATTGTATACATATACATGTATATAAGAAATATAAATTACAGTTTATAATTACAAAAGCTACATTCATAATGAAAGTGTGAGATGTACTGCATTTAAAATAAGGAAGTCAAATCAAAATAATATACCTATATTATTATAGTTATAAAATAAAGGATATGGAAAAAGTTATGTATAGCAATAAACTTGGTAAGCACAATCTATGATCAATACAATGTAGAAGCAATGTCTTAAATGTATCATAATTTGATGATTTATCCCTGGAAAGTATTGACCATTTATAGAGCATGTAAAATAAATGTTGAATACACATTTAATAGAAAAAAACAAAGTAAGTATTTGAATGAGAATGTCAGAAAAATATTCGCTGGCAAACTTAAGCAAAATGAAAAATAATGCCTATGTACATGCAAACAAGAAGGGTATTTTAAATTCTATGGAACAACTACTACTCTCCACACCCCCATTACAGCTGCTAGATTCATGGTAATATTTCGATTGCCTTAAAATTAATATGGTAGTAAAAATGGCTTTGATCAGATGTGATCAATATCCAATACTTGCTATGAATTATATCACATTATTGGTGTGTTAACACCACAAGAAATAACAATGGAAATCAAGAGCTCAAGGGAGGCGCTTCAAGAAATATCAGCATGAGGATTGTAATCTCCCTGACTTCCAAACAAATTGGGTGTATGAGCTGGCACCTCAAATGAATGCCCCCTGCAATCTTACAGATTAATACCTAACACAAAACCAGACACTTCGACTAGTTAACAACTGGCGACAATAAACAATTGGCTGGTCCAAACGTATGTGTTTTCGAATTGTTCAGGTATAAATAAATAATGGATCGAAAATTGGAAAATTATAAATTCCAGGAAAATCCACTGTGTTTAGATACCAAAACAGTCTAAACACCACACATATAGAAAGAGCAAATTCTGGTTTTAATAGTTTTGCTATTCTTGATAAGAGTTCAATCAGAACGAATCTACTTGATCTTGCAACATGCCTTTTAACACAGATATCTTGCACTCAAAAATGTAAAAGTTTAGGATCAATTTGCATGAAGCATATTTTTTTTTTATTGCCTATAAAAAATATCTTCACATACTCATGAAATCCATTTCCAATTAGGTTCCAGTAATCTCATGTTATCAAAACTTATATTATACTGATGTATAATGGAAGTACTTTAAGGCACTTCAAGAGATACAAACAAATACAATATATTTGACCTAATCAGTTACTTATACATTAAGAATATTTAAGAAATAAACAGCAGTATTATTGATAAAGGTCTATATACACTTTAAAGCTTTTAACAGTACTTCATCTTTCAGGCAACCTAAGAAATGTGAGCGAAACATTTTAATATTTTAAAAAGAATAATTTAATATTTTTTTAAACTGTTGGGCCATCATACAAAAATACACAAAACTTGCCAAAATGTTTGCTTTTTTAACAGTTTAGGCATCAATATTTTATGTAACTATGGCCTGTTTGTTACAAAATTAAATAGCGCTATTGATCATTAGCAATAAACATTCAATAAAATCGTCTTTGTGAGAGTGTATCATAGTTGAAAGGGCCAGTGAGTAAACTTGAAAAATAAATTAAGAGTTTTATTCCCATGAATATAAAAATGTCCCTTACTAATTTTGATTGACATAATAAAAAATGTTTATGTAACTTTAATATTGTTTTTGAATCACCTAAAAAACTAATCAGTGGGCCTGTTTTATATTTTTGAATTGTAAATGCCCTTAGAATCATACAACTAGAGAGTATGAAGGATAAATAAAATGAAAACTATAGTATATGAATATAGAAATAAAAACTCTCTAAGTTTTCCGAGGACAGAATCAATTTTATATACTGATAAATAGAATATCATTTAGTACTCCATTAATTTGAAAATGCCACAATGAAAAAAAATAATGTACAAGTAAAAAAATATTTCACCAAAACACCAAACATCAGAAAAATGAGTTCAACTGACTAGGACATACTAATAAAACATGTGCCATGTATTAACAGAACTTACACAGTAACTGTACACTAAAGAAAAAAATTAAGGAATATTTCCTGTTTACAACAATTATTACACATTATACTGTTCTGTTACAAAAAGGAAATACTCAAAACTTTAAAAAGAAGGATCACTTCTATGCAGACATTAACATGTACGAAAAACAATTTATGACTAAATTTGATAACATATATAAACGCTTCCAAAAATATTACCAGAATATTTACTGATTGCTAATTTTTCGAAATCAAAACAAATTCTAAGTAATTTTCAAAAAATCAAAGAACACAACACAAGGGAAAAGATGTTTTTATAAATATCATGTGCCTACACTTATTCATATGAAAAAAATTTAAATTGAATGAATATTGTCTATTTTGAATTAAATTTCATCAAACAAAAACACAATATAAATATAAAAACACAAAAAATATAAGTATTATTTAAGATTCATATGCATCATCCATCTTAACCTTACATGCTTTAAGAAAAGCATTCTAGACAATTTTATCATGTTTCATAATTAATTAATATACGAGATTCGTCAGATAAATTCAATAAATTTCCATTCATATAATTTAGAAAATCATAAATATTAAATTAAAATTTAAGCATTTTTTAAAAATTATCTGAGCTTTTAGGTGAATTCAAATAGGTGAAAAAACTTTATCTAGACAAGAATTATGTTGAGTCTTACATTATAATACAATTTGTATAACAATGAATTAAAAGAGAAGTGTCTGTACTCAAATATTTTAGTTTAATCTATAACTCGCGATATTTACTGAAATATACTAAAATATAATTTTCATCCCCACATTAATAAAATATATATACTTAAAATACCTTATATTTCATATCACTAAAACATCCCATCATGTATTCCAATGGGAACTAGAAGCAAAAGGAAAATAGTAACATTTCGTATAAGGTATTTCCAATCTGTAGGAACAGCATAACTAACAAGGATATTAGTTAAGACATGAATTTCATGTGCAATACAAACAAAGAGAAATGATGTTATTAAAGCATTAAGGACTGGATAGCCAGGAACCAATACCAAAACTCCATGAGTATCAGCAGCAAGCCAAATATGATACTGGGCAATAAAAAGCTAAAATAACAGAAAAAAATAATTTTAAAAAACACACTTTACTCTTACACAACATTAGCAGAATTTGGTGCATTCGAAAAAAATTTATGAACAGAAAAATCCTTTTAATGTTCAAACATCATTAAATATAAATTAAGATAATTTTTTACAAATATTTTGCTAGACATTGACAGCTTTCTACTTTAATATAAGAAAATACAATATGTACTTACTTCTAGTGAAATGTTGCCAAACCATGCAAAAAACATGCTGTATTTGGTACGTAAGTAACTACTTATATTTCTTAAGATGATATATGAAAGTATCTAAAAATGTCAAAAGTAAAAAAAAAATGAAAATAAGCATGACAAGTAAATAAAAATAGGCACAATGTTTATCAAGCAATGTAATTTCAGTAATGAATTAGATAATTACAAGATACAATTAAAGCAAACTAAAAATTCAAAATACAAAAAATAAGAATTTGATATTAACAACTGGCCAAACAAAACCCAACACCAAGAAGGATATCACAGTGAAATTTATTTAGTAGATAATATGTACAAAAATCAAACGATTAAAATTATAGCTTCTTGTGAAGTGTGGATGATGACAAAATCAGTAGTTAGGTGAAGCTGCAATTGTTGGCTATAACTGCTGCCACATGCCTCGGCTTAGAAACAAAGAGGCTTTTGATGTATCCTAAAGGTACAGCAGTTCATACGGCTTCCACATATTGCCAAAGTTGATCTGGTGTAGCAGTGGGTGGTGTATTCCGGGTCAGTCATTCTGCAAACATGGACCACACGTTTTCGGTAGGTGATAGATCAGGAGAGCAAGCAGGCCAAGGAAGCAATTCAATCTGATGGGTAAAGAACTCTTGAACATTGAGTGCCACGTGTGGTCATGCATTATCCTATTGGAATATGGCTGACGGCAAATGCTGAACCATGGGAGGACCAAGGGCTCCAACACCTCAGAGATGCAGTGCAGGCTGTTCAGTGAACAGGTAATGCATATTAGAGGTGTGCGGCAGTGAAATCCAATACCACCTCAAACCTTGATACCAGGTGCAAGATCAGCGTGGTGATGCATAACACAACAGTTGAGCAGCCTCTCACCATGTTGTCTCCAAACTCGAATCCGTTCATCATGATGCTGCCGGCCGAGCGGGATTCGCCAGTAAACGCAATGTCGTTCCATTCCATTGTCCGCGCTCCGTTTATTGTCCCATTGGCGGCGCAAATACCTGTGGTTTCCAGTCAAGGATAAAGTAAGTAATGGACGCCTTGTGGACATTCCACTCTGCTACAAACGGCGCAGGATGGCACGAGTGGACACAGAATGATGCATAACAGACTGAATTGGTTTGTGCTATTGTTCATGATATAGCTGCGCGATCCATCAATGCCATGCGCACAATCTGCCTGTCATCACGGACAGCGGTGCAACAAGGAGAGCGTGATCGGTCCGTCGTTTCCACTTACATCCAGCAATGACAGATCCGAATCACAGTTGCTTGGTTTCATCCAACACGTTGACCGATTTCTCTGAAGGATAATCCGCTATCCCTACAGGCTACCATTCTTCCTCGGTCGAATTCAGAAACTTAGTCAAAAGACGATAGATGACTTCCACGAGGAACAGGTAAACAGCTTGCGTAAAAAAAAAGTAAGAAAGAAATTCCGTACTTCAAATGGCCAATCTGTTTTCTTATATAGCGCTTGAAGGTGGCACTACTGTCACCCGTGATATGTGTCTGTGCTATAATGCTAATGATTTAGATATTTCATTGACCCCAACGTACGATGTAAATTTCACATGGTTTGCATGCTTCCTTCAGGGTGTTGCATTTTGTGTGGTCAGCAGTGTATTAAATAAATTACCTAAGTAAGCCTAAGTAAAATGGCAATAAAAAAATTTTAATTTCATTTCATTTTGGTACTACAACTTATCACATATGCGAGCAAGCAACTTAAGAAATACAAGCATGTTTTTAAAAAAAGACAAATCCTGTCCATTTTAAAATAATTTGAAAGTGTAAATTTCATCCACATATCATTTCTATCTTTTAAACATATAAATGAAACATGAGAAAAATGTTTATTTTCAGTTTATTTAAACAGCGACAAAAAAAATATTAATAAATACTTTAAAAATGATCATTTGTAATACATGCATATACAATTCAATAAATCTTAACCTTTTCGTTAAAAATGTTATCACTTCTAATGTTCACATTATAATTAAAGTTTAAGATATGAAAAACATTCACAACTTCAAAAATAATCAGAACAAAGCAATTTACTTGTGTCCCGATTCTCATTAACGTTTTATTTGACATTTTTTTTTAATTAATTAGAAATCAACTTTTATATCAAAAGCATTCCCATCATTGTTAAAAATAAAATGTTTAGTTTTTCAATAAGATTTTGAATTTTTCCCTTCATACAATAAGAGTAAATACTTGAACAATAAAAATTATATGATTAAAAAAAATAACATTGCTTACAAAAATCCTTCGATAAAAAAAACAAAGAATTGTAATAAGGATCATGACTACCATTATCAGTAGATATTTCCTAATAATGAAATACAGAACAAAAAGAATGAGTTAATTATTAATGATCAGAAAAGAATTGAAAATATATTTGCAGAGAAATGTTTTAAAATTACATACTGATTTTCATTTATAACTTACTGAAAAACTACTACATTCTCAAATCAGCAGTTTTAATTAATAAATAAAATACAAAAATAATTCTAAATATTTATTGCATGAGGTTTCAAAAATCATAAGCTTTGAAGATAAACATGTCAACTTACTGGTACAAAAGATATATAAGGATGAACTTCATTACATTCAAGTTTGTTCCGACAAAGGAATGCAAATATTGCATAGCTCTAAAAAAATTAAAAATAGCATTAAAAAGCGGGGTTTTTAAAAAAAAAATCAGAAATTAATTTAGAACCCTTTGAATGTCATCAATTTATAACAAAGGTTTGCAGAAGACAGTCAAGCACTATCCCTTTAATCAAAAAGCATACACATACAATTAAGGCATAAGATTTTTAAAAACGAAATTTAAAATTAAGCAATCAAGATTATGATATAACAAGTGGCCAAAAATTTCTCCCCAAAAGCAGAATTTATAGCCCATCCTAAAGTAAAACAGTAAAATATGTGATGAATACAGAGTTATGTTACAACATTAACATAACTAGCATAGACAGATAAAATAGCATAGTAGTTCACCATTCCTTTAGCTTCTGCAAATGAATGTTATGAGCTTAGTGAAACAATGAAGGAATTCATAAATTTATAATACACATGTATACAAATTTATGAATTCCTTCATTGTATTGATATCTTTAAAAAGTTCAAATCATAAAAATTTGAAACTTTCCTTTACATAACAAGAGATATAAAGTTGAGCACATAAAAAAAAAATGCCACTTAAAATACTTTCCTAATGGTTAATGCTGTAATAAAATTGTACAGCATTTATAACAGCAATAGGTCTTATACTTTTATGTTTGTAGGAAGTTTCTTTTTTTGGATTTTGCACTCTGGTAAATACATTAAGATGCAACAGTAAATGGGCAGAAGTAGATCATTGGTTCAACATTTGCTGAACAATAAGGACTTTATATAGTTCCATATGAAATTTCAAAAAATTTAATAACACATTCCTCCATATCCAAACAGAATGTGGAGAGTGGGATGCCATGATTTAAAATTACGAGGTCAATCGCCAATAACCCTTATATTACTAGGAAGTGCAACATTAAAAGAACAATAAATCTATCAAATCCAAAAAGAAAATATTCATTAGAAAATCGGTTCCTTTAATTATCTTAAATGACAATTCTCTGTAGACATTTATATTTTTTATTGTTGCTTAAATAATGAATAATCTTTTTAAAACGATGCAGTTCTTTGGTATTCTCCGCTTCCACAATGAGGCGCTTGAGCCAAAACAATTGCCCACCCCTGCCAAAGGATATTTATTCCAACCTGCAGCATTTAAGCACTTACTTAAGTAAATAAGTGCTTAATGTAACACTTTCATAATAGCTTCAACTTCTTCAAATTTCTGTGAAACACTCCAACTTACAAAGCAATATGTAACTCAAGAGACCAATCAGATTAATGATTTTTCACTACGTAAATTATTATCTGTACACGAGGTACGGTCCAAACATTCGGGGACTACGACCATTGCTGACGACGAAAGCAAGTACCCAAAATTAAACTGCTTGAAATGAATTCTCCCAAATTTTTCCTACCTCCCCAGGTTGGTTTAGTCCATGTTATGTGACTGAACCTTATGCGCCCCGTTGTCTTACGAAGTTAGTTAACTTTGCTCAGCAAAGTAAGAAAAATGGCTTTTCTTAAAAATTGCTACAACAAATTCTGTCAACGCTTAGGTAAAGTACCAATAGAGACTTTGGAAATGCTAAGAAAGGTATACGGCGACTCTATCATGGCGAGATCCAATGTTTACGAATGGCATTGGTGTTTAAAAGAGGGCCGATAATCCATCGAAGACGATGAACGCGTTGGATGACCTTCGACTTCAAGGAACGGATCAGCAAAACGATCTCAACTGATAAAACAGTTCCTCCACAAAACTCGCACTAGTGTGCTTCCACATCCCTTCCTATTCGCCAGACTTATCTCAGTGTGACTTTTACCTGTTCCCATAATGAAAAAACATTTACAAGGACGTTGTTTCGTCTCATCACATGAAGTGAAAGTAGCATTGCAGGGGGCTTAAGGGAGGTTGAGAAAAATGGTTTCCAGCTGTGCTTCCAGAAGTCATACGAACGCTGGCAGAAGAGTATCGTCATCCAAAGAGACTACTTTGAAGGTGGATGTGCTTCGGGGCTGTGAACTATTCAGGGTAAGATTTGTACACCTTGTCCCCGAACTTTTGGATCCTACTTCGAATAAGAATACCACAACTATGTTTTTCACTCAAACCCCCAATGAATGTTTTGGAAATTATATTCTAATGTTACTGCCGAGTTTTGATAATATGTGTTTCCTGTTTTATATAAAATCTTTTATAAAGTAAAAGGCTTCTAACAATATAACTTAAGTTCTAATCAGATGCAGTCAGAACAAAAAAGATGCAATTCAAAAAAAAATTTGAGCGATTAATCCTTGAATTAATTCAAAAAGATAATTTTAATTAAGTGTTTGAAGTTTTCGAGACAAATCTAAAATAAGCAAACTGCTATAAAATGTAGTTACAAAAATCTTTCCATATCTGTACTTAGAAGCATAAGCAATCTTAGGAATTGGCTACACAAATAAATATTAATCAAGAATATTACAACAAATTCAATTTTAAAAAAACAGACGTTTACTTCTGTAATGCAGAAGTACAAGCGTATTTTTAATCATTTCATAGGAAAACTGGTAATAACTCTATTCTCCCCCATTTTAATATAATCCTTTTACATTATCATACTGTGTTATAAACTAATTCAATATCCTTGAATGGAGCTCTTTTTTTTTTGTTCTTCAAATTTCTACATGAAAATTTATCGAGATTATTCCAAGACATACTAATTTTTTCTCTGTTATGAAACAATGTGAGAATATTGTTGTATACTTCTCCCAGCATAAAAAAAGAAAATTCATAGACCAATAACAAGAGGAAGGGGGAGGCACATTGTGTGTTTCATCTGAAGCAGTGTTTCTTAAACTAGGGGCCACGTGACTCACAGCTAGGGTCATCAAAATTTTAGAATTTTTTATATATCTCTTTGCATAAAATGACTTATTCACCATTGATAATAATTTATTTGTTATTTAGATTCTTATTAGAGAAAACCAAAAGGAAATTTGTTTATTAGAATCTTATTGGGATACCGATCAAATCAAAAGAATATTGTGGAAGTACTTTGTCAAGTAATTTCGACTCTTATTACAAGGTTTAACAGCTTGATTAAAAATAATAAAGTACATCCTTAACATTGATATTTAATCTTTCATATACCTTTGTTAATAAGAAGGTGATATCTCAGAAATGAACTCAAAATGACTACTTTAGATCAACAGATTATAGTTAATGTATAATTTGCCATGCAATTACATTACATGTTTTTTAAAATATTAATATCATTATCTTCAAAGTAAAAACTTATCGTGGATATTCATTACTGCAAAAGAATAATATACTACAAATAAGAAGTACCCAACCATGAGTAAACTTTGCACAATGCTTAAGGGGTTGCACAAAATCTTTGTACAAAAAATTGGGTTTATAACCCCAAAAATGTGTTTAACAACTCTTGATTTAAAGAGTACAAATGTGTGTGTTACACCATTTTCCCCCAAATTTTTAAAATAATGAACAGTAATGCTCAAATTTTAAAAAATTGAAACCTAAACAAAAAATGCCTTTGTTTCAGTATATATGTTTTGATAATCAGTTTTTATCCAATTATTTTTTTAGCTATCTTCAAAGAAAAATATATATATTGCTAGTGGATATTTATATGTTCTACTTTAAAAATAAAGAATGATTCAACAATTGTTTGGGTCTGCCTTTATCTGATATATTCTTTTACAATTGCTGTCCAAGACAAGACTTTGAAGTTGATCCAGAAAAAATTATCAGTGCTTTATTGCATAGACGGGATTGGCAAATGCGAAGAGTTTTTTGTTAGAATAACAGAAGGTGGTCTTCACTGCAGTGAAACAAAACCTTCTAAGCCTTACCGATCATTTTCATTTTACATGTACATATGAACTAACCACAATTGGATGAAGAGAATAACAGACAAAAGTATACAAAAAAATCTTTTAGAAGAATATGGAAACAATGACTGCATCTTTTCAATCTAGTAACATTAAGTCTTAAGACTGCGCCTTCTGCATGAATTTTTAATTGGTAAAAAAAAATTTAAGATTGGGATGAAAATTACATACAATTGATGCAGCTTTCTAATTACAACTCTACTTATTTTGATTATCACAAAGATTGTCTAGCACAATAAAAATTAGTTAAATGAAAAACAGAAGTTGCACTGATAAGATTGGATAGTTATAATTCTACACTTTCATATGAGAGTCACTGTAACATCTTTAACAGTAAAGAGAATAAACATTAAAAATAAAAACTACATTACAATTACAAATGTAATAATTACATTATACATTTTACCTTGTATAATACGAGGGGTGATCAAATGAAAAGGTACGAAACGACATAAAAATGAAACAGTTAAATATTTGCATATTCCGCCAAGGGAGAATGTAGCGAGACATCTCGGGATGCCATTGGAGACTCTGACTGGGATCGGATCATGCGCGGGTGCCCGCATGCGCAGGAGAGAGCAAAGGCTCTTATAAAAAGCGGCGTCCAAATGATGCGAGCACAGAATTACTTGAGCACAGAAAAAGCATTAACTCCGATGTGTACTGTGAGACACTCCGACGCCTACGCAGGTCCATCAAGAACAAAAGACCGGGGCTGCTCACGGAGGGTGTGGCTCCGTCCACACGTCTTCACAGTCACACAAATGGAACTGGACAAGTTCCAATGGGAGACGTTGGACCATCCGTCCTACAGTCCGGACATGTCACCCTGCGATTTCCATGTGTTTGGTCCACTGAAGAAACACCTGAAATTAAAGCGCTTCAACTCGGATGACGTACTCAAGGACACTGTGAAGGACTGGGTCTCTTCACAGCCACAGGAATTCTGGGAGCAAGGAATCCTGCGGCTTGTTCATCAGTGGGATCGTTGTGCTCAGGCCTATGGTGTATATTTTGAATAAAGTCTATATTTGTACCCACCGTGTCGTTTCGTACCTTTTCATTTGATCCCCCCTTGTATATCAATTTTCACAAAAATATTTTTTTTAAATCTAAAATCAAATTCGAATTAACGATGTAAAGTTTTTAAAAAATTAATCCATTCAATATAATGAATCAATCATTTGGAAGAAATCTATATATGCATTTAAATGTTTTTGCTTCAAATTCACATTTGAAAAAATTATTATGTAGATGGCTTCTACGTAGATTTACTTCATTTTAAAACAAATGGGAAGCAATAATTCAATTTAACCTATTTTGACAACTAATGAACATTAATTTGTATTTAGTCGTCAATAAGACAAATTTATGAAAAAGTAGAAATTTACTTTCATGCAGAAAACTAACTAACTTAGAATTACTTCAAAATATATTTGGTACACAAAATAATACTAACCGCTATACCAACTAATGCAGCAGATGCTGCTGTTAGGGAAATACCCCTTGAAAACAAATTACCACGATTCTTATCATCCAGTATATGGTATTGCTTTAATAACTGCAATCCAAAAGCGAACAGCATACCAAAAGCAACACTCTGTAATAAATGATTTTATAAATTGGCTGGCATACTTATCACAAAGAATTCTCATAATAAGGTAAAATGCAAACATTAATAAAAATAACTTATAAAAACTTGCATATCGATCTATTTTCCATCTAAACCACCACTCTTTGATAGAATCATCGGTAGTAACAAACAGCGCCTTCCATGGCCTCGTAACAAATATTTTTTCAAAGAATACCTGAAATATATCAACTAGTTAGAAAAAATATAAAAGTTGCAGTCTTCTTCAAAGAACATTAAACATTTAACAAAGAATATTTGTTACTTTATAAGATAACAAATTAGGAGATGGATAGTTTTTTATCAAACGACACTTCTTTCAGTTGTAGCATTTCAATTAATGAAATTATTTAGGAACTAAATAAGTATTAAAAAAGTAAGCCAAATGCATACTAATTATAGTAACAAGGATATGATATATTAACAATTGTAGTATGATATGTAGAGAGAGCTCCAAAAATTGTATAAATGCACTTTACTAATAAATTTAAAAAGTAAAACTAAGTTAAAAAATTTCTAATTAATTTATTATAAGTTCATTTAATACTTAACTCACAGTTAATGAATATTTCTCAAAGATGTCAAATTGCTCCTAAGAGTTATATGGAGAGTTTAATGGAACAGTTTCATTAAGAGTTTAATGGAAACTAAAAAACAGCCCATTAACTAAAACTATATTAAATTTTTATGACTAAATGTGTTACAGTAAATTTTGTGGTTATATTGGTAAATTTAATTTCTTACAGATACATATATAAGTGTTACGATAGTATAATGAATACAAGCAATTAATTTATTACCTCTGACATATATAAAACTGTAACAACACCAAAAAGAGTAACAAACTTCAGTATCATGTAGAAGTACAGAAGAGGATTAACTGAAATAGGAAATTAAAATATTTAAAAAAAATTACGTAAACAAAATAGAGAACTTTTTATGATTTAAAAAGTGAATAAAAATAATAGAATTAGGTCATCTCACAGCAGCTTTAAAAAAGGTTTGTGATTTGAGCAGTAAATTCTAAATTATTATAACACTAACTCCAAAAATTTAATAATAAATAATCAATTGCTTTTACATTAAATACTTTGAACACATAATAAATTTCTACACAAATGTTTACGGAACTTTTAGAAAGTAAAACAGGGTGTAGCTCATATATTTATGATTAAAAATATTTAGAAATACTTCCTAAAAAAGTAATTTTTGATGCTTTGAAACATTGTAAAGTAAGATATTCAGAATAAAAATATATTTACAAAAAATGCTAACTTATGAAATTTGAGTTACTGAAATGCATTTAACACTTGTGACCATGGCTACAACATAAAAAAAGAAGATATTTTTAATAAAATAAAAAAAATTTATTTTTAAACAACATGTACTTTATTAATTTTTTATGACTCTATAATCGATAGTACTATTTTAATTAATCAGAGCATATTCTAAAAGATGAACTCTAAGGAAGAAAAGAAAACAAAATTTAACATGGCATAAATGACACCTATCAAAATTAATAACCAGTCAACTTAGACCTTTAATAAACTTCCATAGCTTACTAGTTCAAATCATCAAAACAGTACATTTATTTTTAAGAAACAGACCATTAATTATGATATTGACCAAACAGAATTTTGCTTTTCAAATAATATCAATCTGATTTAATCTCAATTCACAAAGCCCATTTAATCTCTCATAAATATCAAGGATTTTAAAATAACAATAATAATAATCAATATGATAATGCACTAATTTACAATGGTCAGAAGTTTTTTTTTTTTACCTAAGAATTATTGAATTTATTATTGTTACACTTCCCTGTTATTTGAGGGATAAAACTACTTGCAAATAAACCATTTAAATTGCATGCAACATTGGTACAATTAAATAAAACAAAGTACACTGACATTTACTACATTAAAAGAAAAATGCTGAACTAGGAAACAATATATGGCAGAGATGATTAAATTATAATATATATAAATATATATATATAACAAGAAAATTTGAATCAATCTGATTTTTGTATTTATCATGAAATTTCCACAAATGAGATAAGAAAACTATTAATGTTTGAACCAGTTTCTTAAACACAGAAATTTAATTTTATACAGTTTTTTTCAAACTAAACGAAGTGTTGGGTATTAAAAACTACATGGATAAATTACTTGGGATACAAATTGGATAATTTTGAAGCAATCCAATATATATTGGAACTTATGGACAGGCTTTAAAGTTACAGCCATAAAAACAAAAAATTGTTAGTAACAATAAACAATAATTAAGAAATAGCAAATAAAAATTTGATTTTAAAAATTGAAATCACTACAAAAAGGCTGGATGCATCTGTCAATAAAGAAAAAACAATCAAAATTAACTAACAACCCATCAACAGACTTACTTAAAATTATAAAAATTCTTTAAAGGTTATTGGGAAATTTGATAGTAGCAAATAAAACATTAGTGAAAATATCCTATATGTAATTGAATGCTATTTTATACACATGCCGTGATAATTGTATTTTCCAATAAAAGTTTTCTAACACAAAATATTGTAAAAACATTTCCAAGAGATGATTTATTCATTTTTCGAATCCACAAAATAAAAAAAGTTGCCTAAGTTTTATTTTGGTAATATATATATATATATAAAACCAAAGTGAAATATTAAAATTCATAAATGCCATGTCAATCTTTTACATCTCCTAAAAGCATGCAAGCAACTCTGAAAATAAAAAAAAACCATTTGTACATTTTTAAGGCTTATATGCTTTGTTAATTAAAGTTTTCTTTCTGTTTCAATCATTTGCAACCACTTTAAAAAAAAACTTTTATCAACTTAAATGGAACATCACACAGGATGATCAAATTTGTTAAGTTAAAAGTAAAATAAATTAAATGTTTACAAAATACAGTTCTTGTTTTAGTGATATTTAAAATTAAAAACTAACCTTCAGCTGCAGGTGCAGTGACTTGTGGAACTGACTTCACAGTAACAAACATCACAACAAACCAGAATGATACCAAAGGCACAAAATAATAAAACTGATATGGACGGTTCATACATAGGCAGAGAACTACTACTAAGAAATTCAGTCGAAAAATAACCTAAAAAAAATAAAATACCAAGAGAATTGGAAAGATCAGATCAAATTTTTTTTAAAAGTTAGTGCTACAAATTTATTAATAATATAAATTGGAGCAGTAAAATATCATGCTTGTTTTTAAATATACAAACAGTTTTTGATACAGATTTAAACATCAAAAAACAATGTAAAATTTTTACAATACATTTCTATTCAAAAAGCTAAACAACAATCATATAAGACAAAAAAATATTTTTTTTTCAAACTATTGAAATATTTTTATCTTTTAAAAATGCTCATATAATTAATTGTTCTCATAATCTGTTTGTTTTTAAATTTTGTATTAAAAAGCAACAGGAAAGCTATTGTGGCAGACGGATGTCATAATCTTTCAGAACAGAGATGGGAACGAACCTGAGTAGGCACTCTGCTCTCCAAAATTCCACACCACACCATGAAGAATTTGAGCTCTAAAAATGTTATGACCTAAATCTATATAATAGATTTCCGGTTGCATCAGGCCTCAAACCTACCATGACAAAGAGCTCCTGACTCTAATTTCCTACTCATCCCATTAAAAATCATTCGCTCTTTTGAGTAATTTTCTAAAGCTTATTAGCTCCTTAAGGTAAAATTATCTTCTTTCAGAATTTCTTTGAAAATTAATTTAAATAAATATTTTAGCATCATGAACAAAATTTTGTGTACATTTATTTTACAAAGAGAATGAACAAATTCTGATATTCCATGGGAGAAGACAACCATATACTTATAACATATTAGATATTTACATAACTGACTCTTTTACAATTTAATATAGCCTAGAATTTAAAATTTTATACATAATGCGTTAACAAAACAGCTGTATTTTATTATTTCAATAATTTTCAGTAACGCTTCAATTAAAATATCACTATACAGACATACAACATCATATTGCTAAGGTTTAAATTTTAAACCTTTTTTCTTAAACACCAAAATCACAATTTAGTTACATAAATATTCATAATTGTAATTCCTCCCAATTCCATGTAAATTACAACAGATCCATGCAATAAAAATTTTAAATTTTTCAAAACAAATTCAACATTAAAATCAATTTTATTTCCATAAGGGAGGAAAAATAATTTTTCTATCTAGTCATTAATCTCACTCAAGCAATGTTTTCAAAAGAAATTTATTTCTTTTACAAGCTAATGTCTTCTGTGTGTGTGAATAAATAGAAAATTCTGCAAAAGTTACATTTTTATTACAATATCATCTAATTTTTTAAAAAAATGAAGCACATTACACAGTTTACCAGTAATGTCAAATCAAAAAGCATCACCAAATACTGCGATAGTAGCAAACTGTTCTAGAGTACGTTTAAACACAATAACCAGATTCGTGCATGCTCGAAAATAACTTTTTTCTTATAGGTTGTACTGTTCCCAAGCAAGTTTAAACACAATAATCTTGATTGCAGATGATCAAAAAATAAATTGTTTATAATTTGTAATATTCTTCTCTTATATTGTAGTAAAAAATTATTAAAATTTGGAATTTATATTTTACAAAACAGAACATGGTGAAGTACAACACAAAATATGGTCTGATTCACAGGAATACAAAAGACTATGGAGTTTAACAAAACAACAAAAAAGAACATTGTGCAACTACAAGACAGCATTTAGATTTGTACTTATGTGAATTTAAGAGGCATTGTCAACAGAAAGTAGACTCATTTGTTGGGATTTTGAATGCAATTCCATCATTTTGATCACCTGAATAATGTAGCTATTAGATCTTTCATTTATTTCAAGTATATGTGTTTTTAAATATACTACTCAATTATTTAAATCTTCACCAGTGTATTTCTTGACATGCTACGGAAATGATGACAGCATTTAAAAATGATTTTTTTATTTGGAGACGTCTTGTCTTGATTTGGCAAAATTGGTCAACAGTTTAAAACATAAATACTAAAAATAATAATTTGTTTCACAATTTCATTAAATTGTATTCTTATCATTTGAATTATTCTTAATTAGTACTTGAGTATGATAGAGACTGAATACATCAAATTAGTCAATTACTTGAACATGAAATATAGAAAAAATATTTCTAGTAATCTTTAATATCATTAATAACCTGAATAATCTAGAAATAGTACAAACAAGGTTTACCTCGGACATCTTTTCTAGAAAATCTAACAAGAGTTACTCAAATAGAAAAATATCCATAAAACTAAAATGAAAGGCAGATATAAAATTTATAAATAATATAGCTAGATGAATTAAAAATAGAATAGCAAAAGAGCATCCAAAAAAATGATACTTGTTAAAGAAAAAATTATATTCCTAACTACATCACATTTTACAAATAATAATAATCAATGTTTAAAGACCAGGTAAAATTTTCATAAAATTTTAAATCAAAAGAAACTTTTAGTAAGGAAGAAAAAAAACAATAAAAAAAATACATGTTAGGTGTTAACAAACTTACTTGCCAGAACCTGTAAAACCCGAAGTCGCCATATTGATAAAAATATGTAAAATGTCCATAACCACTCAAGAAAAGATACGATGTAACTAGAACACGTATATGCATGTATATAGGTAGGACCTAAAAAGCAATAATTTATAACCAAAATATGTATGCAAAACTTCAAAAATATAAAAGTTTCATCTAAAATGAGATTTTTGACAATAATTCAATATAAAATATATGTTTATGCCTCTTTATAGCCTTTACAGCATTGATATACTATTCCATACAATTAAATCTGAAAGGCATAATTATGCGAAATGTTCAGATACCTTAAAAACAAGAAACACTTCTGATCTTTCTCTATTTATGAATATACACAAATCAAACCATTCAATCTTATTAATATCAAAAACAAGTAATATAAAAAATTTTTAAGTCAATTCCTACTTAGGTCAATACAGAAAAATTTTATTTGTTACTTTTTATTAAATAATTACAATTAATATAAATATGTTTATAAACATGACAGAACCTCAATACTGAGTGGCAAAATAAAAAGCGATTTTCCTTACAATTTTTCATCGTCCTTTCTACAAATGGGGCTGGACTATTTTTTGTTTGTTACTATTTATTCATTAATTAACTTTCATTATTCCATTAAAATAGTATAGTAGAAACAAATCACATTCTCAGAAATTAGGTCATCTCAGGTGGGATTCGAACCCATGACCTTTGGATTAAAAGTCCAACACACTATCCATTGCGCTACAGGGACACAACAAACGATTTTCCTTTCTATATATGCTGTTGGACTATTATTTTTGTTTCTTACTATTTATTCATTTTTAAATTTAATTAATGAATGAATATTTGAAAAAATTGTAGTAACATCAAGTGTCATCCACTACAAGTTTTAAAAAATGTATTTGAACTTGAATGGGTTAAAAGAAAATATTTTATTAACAATTGAAAATTTGAACAAGATATATAAATAAATACATAGATACATATATAGAGAGAGTAAACTAATAGTAGGAATTGAATAAAAGAATAAGCTTTCTCAACATGTGCATGTGATTAAGAATTCCTATGGATAATTTTAAAACATTTTGTGTGCTCCACAAATACAATCGACTTTTGCTAATGCAAACCTTCCATAATACGAACATCTTGCTAATTCGAAGTATATGCTCGGCCCCTAGAAAAACTCTTGATATTTGGAACTAAAACAATACATTTTGGTACACTCAATATTTCGAAGTAAAATTTGTGGCAGGCCAAACTACAACACGCGATAATTCAAAGTGATCTTACATAGTTCTCGACAATTCGAACACTCACTATCATGTAGAGTCCAGTAGCAAACAGGTTTGAGCTTACATGTTTTGTGTTGTATTGTCTCTGAGTGTCTCCCCTTTAATGTAACCCCTTTGATGATTATCTGTCTGCCATCCCTTCTTTGTGTTTCCCAGGTCCTCAAGGAAAAAGACAATTTTATTACTTTCCTTCTTCAAGTGGACAACATACCAGCCGTACTTGTTGTCAGCCATCCATATCTTTGGTTGGCCATACCTTGCTACACATGTGACCAGAAAGGATGGTCCTCTTATTTTGAAGAAGTGATGCATAGGATTGTGTATTTTGCTTCGCAGTGACATGGCGATTTGACTCATCTGTGTGAATTATGGCATGTGGTACCAAATATGGCATGGGCCAGATATTGGATACTGCCTTACAGAACCAATGGTGTTGGTGACAATTTCTGAGGGAACCGATAACAGATAAGACAAACTTTTAAAGATAACAGATTTTTTTCATCAAAGAAGATTAATTATGTACAGTATGTATTCTTTTAATAATTGCTTTTAATACATAAATGTACTTTTAATACAGGACTTTTAACTTCTGCATAATATTTATATTGAACAATATGTATTTTTTAAAAATACTTTTATACATATGTATAGTTGTTGTTTTATTACATGATTTCAAATTTAAATGTGTTAAATGTTAAAAAATTTCTCTGTGTATTTTGGGACTTTTTTCCAAACCTCTTCATAATTCGAAATTTTTCATTGGTCCATCCAACTTCAAATTATCGAGAGTCGACTGTATATTAATTTTATATATTTGTCTCATAAGAACTAAAGAATGAAAAAAAAACTTGTTATTGTTAGCTATTTTAAAACATACCAGCAACACGGTAAAAAGGCAAGCTATGATCAAATTTAGTATTCAACATAACTGACAATTCAGTTAATTACCTTCTTGCAATAAAAGAAATTGGCTCACAAAACTTTGAGATGATCAATTTTTTTCCTATGTACCTACCATGGCAAAGGCTTTTCTTTTTTTGCTCAAAAAAGAGTATTAAACTTATTTTTATTAACTTTAAAACTAAAATTTCTATACAGTTCAAATATAATTAATACACATTTTACATAAATCATTAAAAAATTCACATGCCTTAAAAAATTAAGTAATTTTAAGTATTGAAAATATTAATAATCCTTTAACTGGTAAAACTAAATAGAGAAAACAAAGCTTCTAAAATGCAAGACAGCATCTGCATAATAACCTCAATTTGCGATTTAGACTTAACAACACAGAATCCAGCAATACTATAGGAAAGATTATAAAAACAAGTTTTTACTTAAAATTTTAAGGTATTCACTTTGGAAAAGATACCAAATTAATATAAAAATCCTTACAATCCATGCCGGTTTATATATTTAAAAATGAAAAATATATTTTTATAACTGATTTTTTGTGCCTCGTTTATAAAAATAAAAAATTGCTTTAGGCTACAGCTTATAAAATGTACTTAAATAAGTGGAGGAATAGTATTTTCACATATGAATATTTTTGACTGCAGTAAGTCAGATATTTATATTTCAGTTTCTTTACAATTTGAATAGAAGTTGTAAGCAATTTTATGAAGAGGATATTGAATATAAACTCCTTGGCTATTTAAAAGTAAAATGTTATATTTTGATAGCTCACAGTCTAAAATAAGACCTATTTTACAATCATATGATCAGCCTCAGTGATATTTAAATTTTCAAAAATACCTCTACATGTACGAAAACTTCTTTCAAAACCATACATCACATCTCATACTCTGTCTTCTCCACAGCAGGCATTATTTTTCTATACTCAAAAAATTGAATACAGAATA
Organism: Trichonephila clavata; assembly: GCA_019973975.1. Lineage (NCBI taxonomy): Eukaryota > Metazoa > Arthropoda > Arachnida > Araneae > Nephilidae > Trichonephila > Trichonephila clavata. The sequence continues at coordinate 49,654 of BMAO01031901.1, read as the reverse complement.
CATTTTCAAATGTTATTTTTTTTTAAAATTTGGTATGAATACATTGCGGAATTGTCGGTTAGCTTCACTGAACAAAATTGTTTTAAGTGTACTGTTTTGAAGGACAAAATTAGTTGGGAGAAGTTTTTCTCTCAATAGAATTTGTAATGACTGAATTGTGAGAAAAATGAAGTTATCGATAACTTTTCCATTTAACCCTAAAGAAACAGAAAGAAAAAAAATTAAATTTGAATAGAAAATGGTTAGAAATACTTTAACATTTTGAAGAAAAATATATTCCCATTAAAATAAAAAAATGACTAAATTTGCTTTTTGCTTTGTCACAAATGCCGATGTAAAGAAGGTATTTCTGCTTAGTACAAGTTGTTTGACTATGAAATGAAATTTAGATTCGTTCGGAAAAAATTCATTTAACATAAAAACATCATTTATAGGATTAAAATATATATAAATTAAAAATATGGAAATCCCTCTTTATGGTACTTTAAATTTAAAACATAATTGAATAGAGGAAGATTGATTTTATTTCAAAAATCTAATCGTTGTACGTAATGATACTCCATTTATTCTCTTATTGTTTGAAAAAAAGAGAGAGATGGTCACTTTTACTCTTTTTTACATAGTTACTTTTTTTTAAAAAAAAATATTAAGATGTGTTTTCTTAGTCTCATATTCCACAACAAATACAAGGTGATTTTTCCTGGCTCAAATTGTAATATCAAAATAATTTATTTTTCTAAAATTAATTTTTAAAAATTTTGTTTTGTTTAAACTGAACAAGTATTTTTCAACTTTTGTAACAAGTTTCGAGTTTCTTTCGAGTTTTTATTTTTTTTAACTTTTCACTTCTATAGTGACTTTACAGATCAGTGGACCCCACTTTTTCCACCCAAGAATCGCACATGGCATCGTCACAGCTGTGAACGAGTTTTTTCCCGGTTTTAAATTAACAAAGAGGTCGAACTGAGTAATAAAATCTTCCCCTGTAGACCTCCCACGAACTTTAAAGGAGGAAGAAGTTAAATCTGTTGCACTTTCGAAGGAATTCACAATAGAGAAGTAAACGCTTTCGGAATGATTTATCAGGACAGAGGCAAACACTCAGAGCGTTAAGGAACCTTTAAATCACTCAGCCATGTGTTAGGAATCAGGGAGAGGTGTTCGAAATCTTGGGGTCCACAGAGTGAAGCTGATACATAAACGAAGTACACAGAGATCAAAAGTTTAAGAACTGCCATTTTAAACAATTTCTTAAAATTCTATTTTTACCAGGAAAGCCATTACATTCTGCAATATGAATTGGTTTTACAGCTAATTTCTCAATCGATTATATCAACATTTTTTAAGTTGCTTTCAATGGCAATCATATTTCAGAAATTGATCATTTTTAAAAATTTCCATAAATAAATTTTGATGCCTCATTCTTAAAGAACTTAAAAAGTAAAATTATTTTCCAAAACATAAGTGTTTTAGCTGGGGAAAAAAAGCTACATAAATATGTTATGTTACACAAAATGTACACTTTTTAAAAAATTTCGAATATTTTAACTTACATGACTAGCACCTGTCATATGGTAAATTAGTATCAGCAACTGCATCCACCCCTTCCATTCATTAGTTTGATCACGATGCAAAACTTGTGTCTAAAAAGAACAAATTAAAAAATACACATAAAACTCACAATAAAATTAATCCCCTTATGACAGTAATAACTGATTTGGGACTAGCATATTTTTCATACATTTACCACTACTGCTTTTATTGCACTACATGTCTATCTTTGTCATGTTGGTAAGTGATTTTGTCACCTGAATGGCTTCAATTTACACTTTCATTGATCATTATGTTGAAAATATAAAAAACACAGCATCTTAATTATTTTACAACAGGCTCTAAATCAAGACTTATTTGTATTCAAATTATAAAGAAAAATAAGCAATAATAGTTCAAAGCATACAATTGAAAATCTGACAGCAAATCTTTTGATGAACCTTTATTTACTGCTACTGATGCTGCCCCATTTACCGAACTTATAATACATATATGTATGGCCTTGTGGGCAGAATTAACTTTTAAAAGCTAAATCCTAAATAACAATAATAAAGTTAAAGTCTGGTAAATAATACCTATCCTGAAATACTGGCAGTGAAGAAAATTTGAGATTTTTCAAAATTATGATAAAAAATGCACACCTGACTAGAAGAAAAACAGACAACCTAAACTGTGAAAGGGGAGGGGATGTCAAAAAATATTCTCATCCAAAATAATTCAATTATAAAAGATAGACATAAAACAAGCTGGATAAACATTAAAATGCAATTTTAACATGCAATTTTAACATGCATTAACAATGCAATTTTTTGTAACTAAACTTAAGACGTGAATAGTTTGCTCATTAAGAAATAACAAATCTCAGTTATTATTAAATTTATCAAAAGAATTTTGTAGTTATCAAAAACACACACACAGGCAAGTTTAAGATAACACCTATATTTTCACATAAAATTATTGCTATTATACAAGAGTCTCATTTCCAGCAAAATTAGAAACTGCATGTATAATAACTTAAAAATAGATTCTCTTAAGAACTTTTGCAATTTTCATTACAGTTTGATAAAGAGAATATAAATATTAATAGCTTACAGACTTAAAATATGCTAATGGAAAAATTAAGAACTGCTAATTTATTAAATTAATGATATTTTTCACAGTGCTACTTTGATATCCTGGGTCTATGAACTAAGTTGTTGTTTATGTTCACCAAGATGGGCAATAACATTACAATATGGTTACCTAGATATTTTTAACATCTGGCAATGTGGTTGCCATGGGGATAATGTATATTACAGCTAATTTTTATTGGTTTTTTCCCCTGCGGGGTAACCCTATTAATTTCAGACGATTTTAATTCGATTTCTTTAACAATTTAACCATTTTAATTGCATTTGCAACCTATAATTTCAGTCTTTTGTTTTATTTTGTGTTATTTTCGAATACGGATATGTCTAATATCACGGGTGAATACTAGGGTATTTTTTTTAAAGAATGAGTGTTGTACTTTTAATAATTGCTATATCGCCCGTTTTCACTTTATTTTACTTTTTAAAAATGTTTTTTTTAACGTTCCTTGTTCGATGAAATTTGTTAAAGGAACTTGCAATTTTTAGAACATTGCACGTTTTCAGTACTTTTTAATTGATATTCATTATTAGTTTTAATATATATTATGTAATTATTTTATAATAATATAAATATACAATTATTATTATATGTGATAATCATATAATAGTTGTTATTTGTAATAATTGTTTTTTTATTATACTTTTATAATTATTTTGTTTTTTATTTATAATTACGTTAAAATGAGTATTCTTATGTATGTTTCCTATTACAATATGATGTGGTTACTCTTTTTTATAATTACTATTAAATTATATGATTCTTATTATATAAAATATTTATTGTTAAATCATACTATATAAATATATAATAATTACTACCACATAATATTATATGAATATTATATATAATATTTACTATAAGATCATTTTTATATATTACATAATATTACTATTAGTAAATATTTTTTTAGATTATATTGATATTCATTTTCTATTAATCTTGGTTATTCTAAATCTCTTCCTATATTCTTCATTTGAAATAGATTTTACTGTATATCAAAACAGTTATTTCCCTGACGATCTCTTGCCGCTAGGCCGCCATACCATCATCTTGTGATTCTTTATCACGCCAAGCAGTGTTTGGCACATAGACCCAGGATATCAAACTAGTTCCTTTTTCAGTAAATCACATTTTATGAGGTATTGAGAGAAACATAAAAGAATGAGATTGCTTTGAAATTAATGTTAATAAAAAGCACACATGCTTGTTAAGGTTATAGATAGCGCTGCTTCAACTGCGGCATTGTGTAAGTGTATCTCTGGTAGTGGAGAGTTGCGTGTATGATGAGATAGAGTTTGGCTGCAGAATTTGTGAGGTGTTATGAGGTGTAAGATATAGTAAAAGGTGAGTAGAGTTAGTTGTAAATAAAGTTATTTGTTATTAGAGAGAGGTAGTTTATTGTAGTTAGTAGCGTCGTCAATACATGCATATGACCGCAAGTTAATAAGTCAAAATTCCTTCAATAAAAAATATCAAACATTGAAAAAATGATGAAGCAATTAAATTAACTATTTAACTAATCAGCATCATTCAGAACATGAAAAAAAATTCTGAAACAAATGAGCACAGAATTTAATTTAAACAACAAAGTTTTTAACTTACAAATTGGCTTTCTTCAGTGAAAAATAATCCAAGTGCAAATAAATATCCCAAAGGCAGGAAAAAGTTTGTGTAGGTGAAATACTTGTTTTCTTTCATAAAAAAATTAGTTCTATGGAGAAGAATAAATGATATTACAAGTAAATTTTGAAATATTCCAAGTCTTATTAACTACTTTATAAAATCTAATATGAGTATTTTAATGGAAGTACATGAACAGAAACATTCAATTTCATCAGAATTATATTACTTCAGTATGATTTAATGTCAATCTAAAGCAATAAGATTACTGATGATGGATCTAAAACTTTTTCATCAAGGGAACAGGACAAAGACACATATCTATCTCACTGTTCTATAGGATATACTGAGGTTTATACTAAACCTTAATATTACTTTATGTTTGTAAAGACATTCCCCAAATGTCTTCACTAGGATGGACTAAAAATCTTTCTTCTCTTTTGGATCACTAAACCCAAGAAAAATTGTCTTTCTATGAGCTAAGCAAAAGGACGGAAAAAAACTCAAATAGAAAAAATACATTCCACTTGAGCACAGCATTTAAAATTTTGAAAAAAGGAGAGGTATTTCGCTATATTTTGTCAATTTCCTAATTATTTAATTTACTAGGTTGTAATGATATTGCTCTAAATATGAATTCAGGGAAATGAGGAACAAGAAGAAAAAAATTAAAAACCTGCAAATTAAAAATATTTAATGTTTGTGCAAAAAGCTTAAAAAACACTTTTTTGTTTGTAAAATTAGCAATGAAGTTGTGAATAAAATTATTAAGCAATAATTGTATTCACAACTTTTTTTCCCCACCATTAATAAAAATACTTAAAACAAATTTGATATTTTGAATATTTTAACACTATATGGGGACCTATAATTAATCTTGGTTTATAAATTTTCAAATACCTTTATTCAAAATAATGTACATTTAAGTTGGAATTTTCAAAAAAATTCAGTATTGATCTCAATAAAATTAAGCGACCTGATGATGCCATCTTTTGTATCAGCACCACACTATTTTTTAAATGCTTCTGTCTCAAATTTGATATAGCATTCCACCATTTGGGTGTGATGGGAATACTTTGACAATTTGTAAAAGCCATTTATTATACGATAATCTTGAAGGACAGATAACATGATTGTATCTCTGTTGCTCTATCTCAGAGAACACAAAAAAGATCACAGATCAATGATGCTGTTCATAGGATGATTAATGATATGTTCAATTTGAAACTTGAGGAGCAGTAAAAGAAAATTAAAACATGCAAATTCAAAATATTTTTTGTTAGTGCAAAAATATAAAAAACATTTTTGTATAAACATTAGTAATGTTTTTTAAAAAAATACCTTTTCTCTTTTAATTAACAAACCTTAATTAATACAAAAAACATTGTTCATTTCTACATTTTTTTTTTTTTTTTTTTCCTTTTGAAAAAAGACTTCTGACAAAATTCAGACATAATGGGGACTGAAAGTTGGAGTATCGCTAGCAGTTCAAAAGTTTGACATCCTGCTTTTCCTTTATACAATAAGCCATTTTAATGTATAATATTCAAGTTAATACGGAAGCAAAGACGTCTTGCTTTTCATTTATACAATAAGCCATTTTGTATTATATTCGAGTTAATATGGAAACAAAGATGTCCGTTTCCAATTAACCAATTTATTTTTTCTTCAGTCAATATATACAGTAAATTAATAAGTACCCCAATAGTAATTATATTAAATTAAGAAAGTCTTACCATCACAATATAGACACAGCTTCATTTGGAAAACATTTCTTGACTTTGAAAATGATTCTACTCTGCTTTTTGATGAATTATCATGTAAATAAATGTTTTATTGTTAATTATTGTATTTATAAAAAAAACTCCAAATTTGTCTGAATGCATGATTTTAATGAATAATTTTGAGAATATTTAATTTCTTTTAATTGAGAAAATTTAATCCCTTTTAATTGAGTCATGCTCTATGTGCCTGGAAAAACATTTAGGTTGAAAAAATTTGAATGGCTAAACTTGAAGAAAATAAATACATAAAATTACCATAGAGAGTTATGGAAAAAGAAAAAGCAAACAAAAGAGTAGAGACCCAGACCTATCAAAACACTCTGAAAGAATTCTTACAGCCATATAAATCAAAATACACTGCTGATAAGCAAAAATACACATAGAGGATCAGATATCTGAGATGATGATCAATTCAAACCTCTGGTTCATCTTTCGGCTATTATCTTTTTCAATAGATAGACGACTAAGACATAAAAGAAAATACAAAAACTTTCAATATGAAATTATTATTTAAATGTTAGTAGAGAACTGCATCATAGAGAAAGTCAAATTAAAAACTACATAAAAAATCTATCTAATCAATGAAAACATTCAATATTCATCTACTTTCAAAATATAACTTCCTGAACAGTTTTTGTAAAACAAACTGACAAATATACATATATATATGTGAGTAATAAATCCCAGTAATATAATCCTTTTAAATAACTTTTAACTATCTTTGGTCCATCCCTTCAGGACCGAACTTCAATTAATAAATTAGCCAGCACCTAACAAGAATATTTTAAACTACATCTAGCTACCCACTCAGATGATGTGATTTGAGCCGCCTATAAATAGCGAGATTCCTGGGGACCGTTCTCTTTTTCGCTTCTGTATTTTGTCTGCGTAAACATGTAGCCGGCTGCAGTGTGTTTTGTGTGCGTGAATTATGTCGTCCTTGTAATGTCTTATGTGTTCAAGATGGATAATAAACAAGTTTTAATCAATCACCGGACGCCTCGTCAATATCATCCAAAGAAATCATCAACAATAGCGATCTCATATTATTAAGAATACATTTCAACGGCCAACGTCTATTTCATATATATATATATAAAGGACCCAAGAGGGTGTCACTGCATGCGCCCTGACACGTAACTCAGCTCGCTTCGCACGGAGGCGAGAGACCACGGATCTCCAGAGAGAGACCTTGTTGAGACAGAAAACGAACGGATGGAGGGAGAGAGAGAAGACGAACTGTAAAAAAGAACTTTACCCATTAGGCAACAACATGCACTTAAATGTTTTAGTGTAGTATTTGTTTTGTCCCCTTTTTCTCTGTTATTGTTAAAATAAACAGTTTTATATGTTAGCTTTTAGTGATTGCTAGCTAACGAACTAACATCAACATAACATATATATATATTATTAGAAAAGCAACACAGCTCTAAAAGAATAAAAGATCACACATACCAAAGAATACTAAATTTTTTTTTAATACTAATCTTTCAAAAAAAATTAAGTTTTAACTTAAACAATCAAAAAAAAAAAAAAAAAAAAAAAAAAAAAAAAAAAAAAAAAAAAAAAAAAAAAAAAAAAAAAAAATACAAAAAATTAGTTCAAATTGCACAAAAAGATTATGGAGAATTATAAAAACAAAACAATATCCCCATGTAAAAAAAAACTAAAGTACACCATTAAGAAAAAAAACAATCAATCAAAAAAAAAAAAAAAAAAAAAAAAAAAAAAAAAAAAAAAAAAAATTAAATGGAAGTCTACCACCCCGTGTTCTCCAAAGTTGCCCTCGGATTATACTTGTTCGATTAATGCACGGCCTCTGAGCAGATCGCTTATAAGAAGCAAAAAAATGATCATTCGTGATCTCAAAAATGACCATTTTTTAAGCGGATGTACGCTGCCGAAAGATGGAAAGTAGTGGCAGCGATGGACAATATTGAATCAAAATGTATAACAGTTTTACATAAAGCTCGAATTTCGAAAAAAACGGAAGCAAATGTACCTAAAACATATATATATTATTAGAAAAGCAACACAGCTCTAAAAGAATAAAAGATCACACATACCAAAGAATACTAAATTTTTTTTTAATACTTCTTTCAAAAAATTAAGTTACTTATACATCATTCAAAATTAGTTCCAAATTGCACAAAGTTATGGGAATTATACACAATATCCCCATGTAATTAAAACTAAGTACACATTAGAAAAATTCTAATATCAAATTCAATTTGATAATCTGTTATCCAAAGCAGTTTTGTTTAATATATAAAGTAGTAAAAAGGCACGACAAAAAAAAGAAAAGTACATATTTCGAAGATCTCAAATGAAATAAATTCTATATTACTACACAAAATTCTTAACATCAAGATTCCTTATTAAATTATGTATTCCAAAAAAAAAACATTTTTAAGAAACTAATTAAATATCAAAATTAATTTGAGAACCTGACAATGTTTCACATTTAGTTTTAAAAAAATGGCAAATAAGAAATCCATTGTTAGATGAACATATATTTTATAAGAACTTACCGGTCGCAAAGGAAAAAATAAGACATCACAATTGCAAGACGAGCAAGTGCTGTTACCAATTCAAAAAACGAAGTTTCTTTACGACCTACCATAAAAAGTAGAGAAAATATAATCATTGTATAAAATTGAAGATCATAAAACTTTACCCACTGAAAACAAACATCAAATATTTCAGAACTGTTCTAACAATTTTTAGTCACTTAAACAAACTATTGCATTACAAACATTACAAAAAGTCAATTTTTTTAACTTAAAACAGTGCTTATCAACATCCCTCTCTCCTCTTCATGCAAACATTAAACCATGGCCAACTTAAACTTAGCAGAAAACTTTTTTAAAAAATTTAAAAATTGCAATAAAACTTTTAGAAAAAATATATTACAGTAAAATTCAAAACAGAAATATATTTCTCTGAAACTAACAAGGGGAGGATCAACAAACTAAGGAAATTCATTTTGGGATGAGACTTGGTATAATAGTAGAACTCCATTAGGATGTTCAACCCTCAATGTATTAGCGCCGAATGGCCAGTCAATATGATGAAATAGCCTTCAAAATTCATGCTTAGCTTTTATACAATTAAGGTTTAAGTATCTCCATCGATGTTGTGGCTCACTTGGCAAAGCACCTGCTTTCTGCGTGGATGGATAGGGTTCGAATAGCAAGATGAACTTTTTATTTCCAGTTCCTTTTTATAATTACTTTCTATTTTATAAAGTAAAATAATTACTGTAACTAAATAAATATTTATACCATATTTTATAAATATATTTTTATATTAATATATAATATTTATAACAAAACATATATAATAAATATCAAATGACATTTTATATAAAAATTAGTTAAAAATAGTTTTATAATGGGAAAAATACAATATATTTATTAAAAACAAAATATTATGTATAATATAACATAATCTATAAAATATATTATTATTAAATTATTTATATTATAATTAATATAGTAAAAATAAAGTCTTTTTTACATTATTAATTTAATTATTTTATAATTAGTTAAAATATTTAATCCTTTTTAAATAAATTTATTTAATTTGCAGAAAGAGTTCAAGTTGTGCAATCATCTTTTTTTTTTCAATTCATTGAATTATTTTTAAAATTAAATAAATTTATTTAAAAAGGACTTTTTAAATATTTTAAATTATAAAATAATTAAATTAATTATACATAAAAAATAAAATATTTTTATTACATTAATTATAAAATAAATAATTTAATAATATATTTTATAGATTATGTTGTATTATATAATTTTATTTATAACATATTGTATTTCACATTATAAAACTATTTTTAACTAATTTTTATATAAAATATGGTTTGATATTTATCGTATATATTTTATTATAAATATTATTTATTAATATAAAAATATATTTATAAAATATGATATAAATATTTATATGACTACTGTAATTATTTTACTTTACAAATACAAAATAAAAACATAAAATATCATTCAATTTTTAATAAACAAATTTATTTAATTTTAAAAAATAAATACAGGAATTGGAAATAAAAAGTTCATCTTGCTATTTGAACCCTATCCATCCACCCAGAAAGCAGGTGTTTTGCCAATTGAGCCACAACATCACTGGAGACACTTAAATTAATTGTATAAAAGCTAAGCATGAATTTTAAAGGCTATTTTCTCCAAATTGACTGGCCATTTGGCACTAATACATTCAGGGTTGAACGCCCAAATGGAGAATAACGATAAAACCAAGTCTCATCGGAAAATGAATTTCCTTAGTTGTGCCTACCCCTTGTAAGACACAAAAAGTTCGAAAATTTTAATTTCTATTAAAGTATTTAATGCACAATCATATCCAAAAATAATTCATAATGAAAATATTTTTTCACTGATTTTTTCATTCTTATTTATTTTTTTATTTATTACAATTTAATAAAACTGTAAATAAATTTCACAGTATGTTCTTCTTAAGGTCAAAATTTTCATCTTTCCCTAGATCTCTTCACATAATAAATCTTTATTCTTAATATTACTGAATGAAGAAATTCTTAATTCACACAAATAAGGCCGAGAGCATAGAAATTTTTCCTATTGCAAATCTATTTAAATGTGAAAATCAGATGTAGTTAGTATGTAAATATAAATCAAAATTACAATATACTCTTAACAAAAATTTTTTTAAATATATAAAAAGATTCTAGATCAATTCTTAATAGGTATATAATTTAAGAAACATAAAAACTACATGTGATTGGATGGCATAATCTTGAACCAAAATCAAATATCAAGAATGACATTTGATTTGACATCATCATAACTTTACAAAACTAATGTGAGGATTGAACAACAAATTTACAGCATAGTCTCATTACATGATGAGACTTAAGTGGAATCAGGATTTTAATACACAGCTAGACTGACACATCACTTGGCCACAAAACTTGTTGCCATGAACAATTGGCTACAATCCCTATAATCATATTATAAATAAAAAAGTAAAAATCTTAAAATAAAAATAGTTTTAAAACTTTAAATATCCAGACTAAAAGAAAAAAGTTTATACACTTAAAATTTTCCATAATTTGAAGGAGTGCAAAATTAAATTAAAATTGATTTTAAATAATTATAATCAAACAAGTATTCTATTAAAAGTATATATTTTTAAAAAATCCCAAACTCAAAATTTTATACATAGCAATATACTATGTGCCCAAAGTTTCGAATATATTTTCAAAAAAATAGTAAATCAATTTAAAAATTTCAGATATGTTTACAAAACCAAGTATACCTTACGAGTATATTATTTGCTTGCAATAATAGAAACTCATAGCTACAGCAGACAATATTTTACAAATTACAAAAAATGAGATAACATCTTCCAAAAAATCTAGATAAATCCAGAATTTAAAGAAAATAAGAACAGTAAAAAAACAGTTCTATTTCTTTATAACCTCAAAAATACTCTTCTTCAATGAAGGAATTGATATTCACATGATGTGTCTTGGTCAAGATTAAATCACACTTATTCAAAACAGGCATTAATTCTGCGATATTAGAGAACTGCCTAAAATTAACATATACCTGATGGACTAGTATTCTTCAGATGTTCTCCATACAATCTGGAATAAAAGAGGATTAAGCCAACACAGAGATGTTGTGGAAAAACCATTGTTTTGTCGGATTTAACATGTGAACAGTCATTGTCCTCCTGATATTGCCACGGTGTGTGGTCTGGCTAATGTTTCAGCAAATGGTAACAAACCATCCTCTTGCATGCAAATATAATCAACTGATGTTTGAAGGCAACTAGGGAACTGTAAAGATACTTGTCTAGTGAAAGTAAATCTATCTCTGACTTTGCCATGGCCTTGTTGCTAGTTGAAAAAGTGATGCAGTTCCTTTCACATATGGTGCTAATAACTAACTTAGCTATCAGAACTGCAAAGGTTCCATTCCTTTAAATTACTAAAAATGACTAAATACCATAGGCCATGTAAATGAGACCACTCCAAATTTTTAAGAAATATAGGTTTTTTACAGTTACAGGTTGTTGTTTTTGCAGTTTTTAAAAAAAATTAAGCTTTACCTTTTTTAATCCATCTAAAATTGTATTCTTCAAGGCATGAATGTCTTGCATTCAGAACTTGTCAAACAGACATTTTCTAAGAAGCCACCAACCTTTGAATTCTTTTGTCGTCTTTTTTATCAGTTGCTTAAGGTCTTCCAGAGTGAGATTTTGCTTCATATTTTTATCCTCTTGATATTATTCAATAAATACTACATTTGAACCTATTCAGAATTGATGCAATATCAGAAACAGTCCTGGCTTCCAATTCTTATTTCTACAGTTCAGTAAATTTGTCAATAGCAATCAATCTAGCTTCCCAGATTTTGAACTTAAATGCTTCATTGTCTTTTATGCTTCCTGTTTATGACACCATTAGCCAAATTTGCATATTACTGATTTATTCTACAAAAAGAAGTAAATTTCTAAATTTTGGGGACATGTAATTTTTAATTTGTTTTATTATCCAGACAATTTTTACCTGAAAAAGCCTTTTATTGTTCTAAGCCACTTTTTGCATTTTCATTGTTATGAATGCTTCATCTCAATAATTTCATTACCAAAGAACAGTATTATCTTAATTTTTGACTTACATAGTATGTTTCTCTTTTGAAGAATCAAATAGTGATATCCACTTTGACATTCTGCAATTGTTTTTACAGAATTTGTAATTTTCATTGGCATGAAATGTTTGCAAGTATTTTATTCTTAATTTGTTTCTTCCATGTATTAAATGATGAGTTTAGTTTGCCTTTAATGTCTTTATTTTCTAAGACAGAAGCTATTATTGCCGCTTAATCTTTTAAATGTATCATAAAATCACTTAATGTAAAACTAAATTAAAGTTAACATGCTAATTTTTAAAAAAAGAATTCAAGTTATAAGTTCAATTTGCAAAAAATAATATAACAATGGAAACTATCTTGTGGTTCAAAAAAATATGTGTTTAAGGAGTAATAAATATTAGGTGTGTTAAATTAAAGTGATTCGAAGCTTTGTATGTGAACAATTTTCAATGTATTTTCGTGAAACAAACACAATAGTAAAAGTCTATGTACCATGTACATGCATACGCAAGCAGATTTGTTATTCGCAGAAGGAATTTGTAACCTTCCTAAGCAATGAAACACCTGCCTAAACACTCCATAAATATTGTTGTTTCTATCTCTGTTTCATTTCTGACCCTATGCATCTCATGAATACATACCTCGAGAATCACTTTCATTTGAACACCCCTTATAATATATATATAAATATTGTTACGTAGATCGGGGTTCGAGGATTTTATGCAAAAGCAGTCGTAAGCAACAAGACAGTTCTTTGCGAGCGATGTGTATTTATTAGCGTAAATCAATCCTTAACAATACAGGATTCAACAGCAAAGTTCACAGAATAAATAACAGAAGGATTTCACACCTTCAACAGCACTCAGACACAATAAGCAGTGTCTAAAATACACGTATGTAAATGATTATTCACAAGCACAGCCACGAGCTGATTAAGTTCAAGGCAAGTCTATTAATCGCTAATCAAAACAATGCTTACTACTCGCTGGTTGAAATCAGACTGACTGTTGCGGCGAGTATCGCTCTACTTATATCCGGGGCCGAAACTTCTGGAAAGATACGCTCGCGTCACAGATCGTGAAATTAGTGGATTTCTTTACTAATTTCTAGAAGTTCCCATTGAATCGCCATTATAACGTAAGGGACGGTGTTGCTTGTGAATATTACAATTTTAACATGAAATAAATATAGCATAGAGTAATATAAAGGCTTGCACATCCAAATACAAATTATTTACATTATTGTATTCAAAATTCGTAACAATATATATATATATATATCAAGAATAAATAATAAATATATTGAAAGGAATGATTTTTTATTTATTACCAAATTTCAAAATAAATCACAAAATCACTTTCAGTTTCTTTTTTTTTTTTCTTCTAAGATGCCTAAACAAATGCAGGACATTTCTCGTTCTTTGTAGATTAGTCTTAATTTACTAAATCACAGCATTTTGCAGAATATTTAATCAAAACAATTGGTTAGAGTGCTTAATGAATGTTAATCACAATTATTTTCACTAATATTAATTTTAGTGAGTATCCACATTAATATTAGTCAGTCCTAATACATATTACAACATTGAAAAGTTAACACAGCAAATTTTAAAGGTGGTTTCAAACTGTACTTAAAATTTTTAAAACATCACAATTGCAATTTAAAATAAATATCTAAGATTTCCAGAAAAGTTCAGAAAGCTACATATAACCACTTTAAGGATTAATAAACTGGGTCGAAATTAATGAAGTATATGATAACACAATAAGCTTTTACTTTGTGGTGCATATATCAATTTTAACTTAATTACATAGGACAAATTATTTTTTTTTTAAACATGAAGCAAAATGTATTAAGTCTATCCAATTATTTAAAAGTTTTAAGCAATAAGAGTTCTTTTAGAATTGAATTTGTCAATTAATCAATTAAAATAAAATTTAGCTCCCTAAGTGATATAACAACAATAATAATTTCATTCAGTTGCTGTGAGAATAACAAAAGTATTAATAGGTGAGTTTTTTGTTATTATTTAACTACAGTACAAGTTTAATGAAATTTTAAAGGTTATCATCACCTAACTGTGTCAAAGAGCAGGAATCAAGTATACAAAACATTTTAAGACAAAGAAAAGTATCACAATGTAAATATGTTTGTAAATTTATGAAAAATATATCCTTTATAAAACTATAGTCTTGACATTTTGACACTTTCAATAAATACATAATTTTTCAAAATATATAAAATAACATCCATTTTAGCAACAAAATTACACAAATGACATGGATTATATTTTCTGGCATAAAATAAGGAACACATTCTATACACGAAAATAGATATTGAAACATGTTGCTTTCTATATAAAATAATGTAAGAATGTTAATATTGCAGAATTTTGCTAACATAGAAAATTTTCCAAACCTGAATCCCATTTTTCAACATTAGGCTAAGACAGTTTTATTAATGTTCAATAGATAATCAGTAATAAATATTGAAAAAACAATTTAAATACCATCAAAACTTCCTAGTGAGTTGCTTAAAAAGTGTTATATATACATATATATCAGATTCTTAGAAATTTTGTAAATCTCCGGTCTTATAGCATAATCTTTTGTATCCCTCATTTTATTTATATACTATATAATATGTAGTATATGGCGGAACTGTGACAAGCGAATCCACCATGTGACTAGGAAAGTACTGTAGGGAGATTTTCAGAGCAACCCAATTGCTAGCCAGTCAAATTCCAGGGATATTCTAGCAGCGAGCCTCACCGACGATTTCCTGATGAACTGAACTTTGAACCCATGTGAAGAAACAGTCAGACTTTGGCCGGCTCAAGCATGAATCATGTTTTTGAGTGTGCAGGCTTTTACTTTTTATTTTCCGTAAACAGCTTCTTAATGCATTTTTACTTTTAATTAAATCTATTTTATTCAACTCCTCCAATGTGAGTCCCTTTCCCGTTTGTGTTATTTTACATATGCATACAGTTAATTCTTGAAGTAAATGGGACCAATGAAAAACTTCGAATTATCAATACGATGGGAAAAACTCCCAAAATATACGAAGAGAAATTTTTTTATAAAACATTTAAATTTATGAATCTGTAATAAAGCAACTATTGTACATATGTATAAAAATTTTTAAAAAGTAAATATTATACAATATAAATATTTTACAGAAGTTAAAAGTCCAGTATTAAAAGAATACATACTGTACATAAATTTTTTTTGACAAAAAAAAAATTATCTTTATGGCATTCAATCCAACTTTGTCAATAGATTTTTCTAAAATAAATAAAGCTTGCAAAACGTCCACATTAACATGATTTTGAAGGGAAAAGTTGTGTAGTTTAGTAACACTTTAGCATCTGTCAGAGTTATCGAAGTCAGCTTGGATGGTCATTAAAGGGGCTACATTACAAGGGAAACAAGCAGAGACAATACAACACGAAACATTAAGCTTCAAACTGTTTGCTACAGGACTCTACATGATGGTGAGTGTCAGAATTGTCAAGAGTTTTATGTGATCACTCCGAATTATTGGGCGATGTAGTTTGGCCAGCCGCAAATTTTACTTCGAAGTATTGAGCATACCAAAACTTATTGCTTTAGTACCAAATATCAAGAGTTTTTCTAGGGGTTGAGCATATACTTTGAATTAATGAGAGGTTCGTATTACCGAAGGTTTGAATTAGTGAGAGTCGACTGTACATATATTGTTGAAAAAGATAAAGCACTCCACAAAAAGTAGAAATTAAAATAATTGATCAAAAATAATTTTTACAGATTCTTAATATTTATGCATATGTGAATTTCTAACATCTAAATCAGAAAAGAAGGCAATGCAAATAAGCAAATAAAAGGAAGTAAGGGAAGCAAATACCAGAAAAAACATGAATACTGTACTTCTCAGTTATCTGTTGTGTGTAATTCTTCAAAAACTAAACTCAATACCTTATAAATCATATAAAACGATCATTTTGAAAAGAAAAAATTAATAAATTACCTCTAGAAGTTAAAATGTCTTCATCAGTTGAAATTGATCCATTATAAAATTTTGAAAGAAGCTCTCTGTTTTCACTTGAATTTCCTGAGGAAATCAAATAATTTAATACCATGCATTGCATTTTACAAATATTAAAAAATATTTTTTTTAAGTTAAAATTTCTACAAAAAAAAAAATTTTTTTTAATGTATAATTGCTTTAAACCAAATTAATGATATTCAGAAAGGACAAAATTATCATAAAATATTTTTTCCCTTTATTTATATATTCTATGAAAATGTACTTAATGGTTACTTTAGTTTGACCTTGAGACATATTTAAAATTCCTTAGTTGAATAAAGAAACCAATTTAAAAAAATAACTGATCTAAGAAAGGATATAACTTTTTTTTAAAGTTCCCCATGCCATGGTTTATTTACTTTGTAAAATAAAATGATTATTTTTATTTAAGTATTAGTTTAAATTTTTACAATTATTCAAAATTTACATATCTATGCTTAAGGCAAAAGCCTGACTCATCAAAAACACTCATAAGTCTCAAAGGCAGTCTAAGTAGAATAATTATTTCAAAATAAAAAATAGTTTTTAAGATACTTAGTTATTATTGTAATTCTCGTAGTTTTGAAAGGAAAATTCAAAAAAATGCTTTAAGCAAAATTAAAAATAATAAAAGAGTCAAAGTGATTTATGTAATACTTACAAAGAAGTTATATACATTCTAATAAAGTGTATATAAAATAGTAGCAGGTCTAAATTATAAAATTACATTAACCAAATTCACAATACACAAAAAGCAAATAATAAGTAAGTAATACTAATCAATATTTTGACTTTGAATCTACTGCACATATATATATTCCAAACTTATTAAAATTTGTCTTAAAAATGTACAATTACAATTTATAATGACTATTTCAGCATTTTATTAATTTTTAACTGTATTATACAATACAATATTTTTTAAGCAATGACTTTTAAAATGGGAATGCAAGTACACTTTATTTGATAAACCATGCTAAACAAAAAAGTTTTAAACATAAATAATTTTCAACTGACACATATATTTAGATTGCTAAACTTTCAGTCACTTTAAATAGTTTTGTTATTAGAATTTGTGAAAGGAATATAAGAAGAGATTGTATTTTATTGTTAAATAACAGTTTATGAATTAAAAATTTCTTTTCATCAAAGCTGAAGAGAAAACTGCTACTTTTAATGGGTTTATAGAAGACCAAATTCTCTTAAATACAAAAGCCCATTTACAAATTTCATTCCAGTCTGATCAATAGCTGCAGACATAATCAGGGGGGGGGGAAACCATTACGCCATATGATAAATTACTTAATACAAATTAATAATATTTCCCCATTTACAAATATTGAGTGATTAGAGGATGAATAATTATTGATTGCAAATTAATGTGTAGTCTCTTGACACACACAAAAAAGTTACAACATATGGGTTTCAAATACCTAAACAATTTCTAAGTTATAACTAACTTTTTTAACTGTATTGAATAATTCATATTTTTAATATTCTTCAAGTTTGAACTATTCTTTCAAAAAAGGAAAAATCACTGTATATTGTCATGCATCATTTTCAAAATTATTAGAATATGCAATCTTTTTACTATCAAATGTTTCAAACCCTCATTTAACATTAGGAGACTTTTTTAAAACCATCATGCATCAGAAACATTCCAGCAGAATTTTATGAAATTAGAAATTAAACTTCATTTTATTATATGAAACCAACTGTGCGAAAAAGAACAATGTCATTTGTAACGTAAAAATTCTCCTTAAGAATTAACTATATTAATTACATTTGCAATGTTTATAATTTAGTTCCCTTTGAGCTTATTAAGACCGATATCAATTTTGTCTAGTCAGAATGAGAATTTGAAAGTTACTAAAGGTTCCATTCTTTTTCTGAAAATTATACAATATTTAAAAAATTTAGATTTTTTTACATTCAGATTTTAAGCTATTTTCCAAAGAACTAGAAGTCTTAAGAAATACAACAAATTTCAATGACAAATCAAAATGGTTTACACAAACGCATTTCCATTGTATCCTATATATATATATATATATATAAATAATTCATGTACTGTGAAAATATTTTTTTTAAATAATAATAAACATTGATGTAATTCTTTAAAATGTTTAGCCTTTACTCCATTTAAAGCATTCATTAACAGGTATACAAATCTTTCTTATTTTATATTTTGAATGTTTTAGACAATAAAATCATTTGAAGAAAACTTTTCACTAAAAATTTAAACACAAAACATACACACAAAAAAATTGCATATTCAAACTTAAATGAAGATGAAAATACATTACCTTCAACATCCAGAATATTAGAGTGTAGCTTTCTGCTTATCCACTTGCGATGGATAATCATGGCAAGAGCAATACAACAACTTTAAAAAAAAATAAGAGTTTGAAAATTATCTTCTAAACATTGGATTTTAATAAGGATATTACAAACTCTTACACAAAATAATTATAACTTGAAACCTCAGAACTATTTCTCTATAATTATACATCAATTATATTTTTCAGAGAAGTAAAGATATAATATAAATAACGCAAAAAGTTTATAATCAAGTACATAAATTTGTAAATTAGAGAGCCACTACCAAATATAATAGCATTTAGATGGAAACAATAGATAGTATTTTAGAAGGAAACAATAGATTGCACTTTAGATGGAAACAAATATTAGATCCCACCCCCAACGGATAGTTTATAAAATTATATAAAATATCTTTTTTACTACGGATAATTTCATAGAATTTAACAATTCTAACAAAAACTAGAAATTGTAACTGCCAAACAAGTATTATAATTACAACTTTTCACAGATAAGTCAATATATCTATAAATAGAAAAGTTTAGTGTTACCATTTAAGATTAGTTACTATATGCTAAAGTGTGAAAATATAAACTTGAAACATCACATTCCCCTTAAATTTTGAAGTTTGGGGCCCAGATATGAAGCAAAGTCTTCACAGTTAAAAAAAAGTGAATGAATATTGTGTTTGTAAAAAATGTTGGTCTCTCAGTCTATTATATATGTTGTTGAATAAAAATAAACTCACTCAGTATGCCCCCAGCATATATACAGAAGGACACTACTTTTGAAAGGTATGTACGAGTAAAAACATGCACACAAAAAAAAACTGTAGAAGAATTTTTTAAAGACCAATCATTGTAACTGTATTATTCTAAGAGCAAAAACATCACAAATAAAATAAATAATTAATAATTGGATCTTTTTAGTTATAATTTAGAAAAGTATGTCAGTTTCCTGTCTATATAGCATTTACTTAAAAGCCAAAGAAAACAGATTTTAATAAAACATTTTCCAACTTGAATACCTGTATGTTATATGGGGAAAATTTCATATAAACTTATCATTAAGAAATAATTTTTAACAATCAGAATGTGCCACTTGGTGAGGCCACAATGCTACAAATTACAAATAAAAACTTCCCATTGCAGCACTCTAACAACATAAAAGATGAAGAATCTCTTATTATTTTGTAAACAGTGCCATGAATAAAAACATTTATAGCAGAATGAGGAATAAAAATTATTTAACTAAAACAAAACAAAAAGAAAACAATTTCTTAAATATTTTTTCATAAATTATTTTTACACAATTATCTCTTTATTCAATATATCAGCAATTTTCATCATAAAACATATAACATAATAAAAACATGAAACTAACATTTAACACACATAATAATTCAAATATATTAAAGTAAAACTTTACAAGTTAAAATTCAAGATCTACTTCTTAAAAAAAGTAAAAAAATTTGCATATCTTTAACAGTTTTTTCCACTGAAGAAAGCAAACATTTTAATATTTTTTTCTCAATAATTAAGATTTAAAATTAGTCATATTTTTCTAATTTAGCTAAGCTTTAAAAACCAAATGTAATAATATATTGCCATAGGCAAATAACAGAATAATTAAATTACCTTAAAAGGAGAAAAGTTTTTTATACAGCTTATTTTTAAACTTTTTATTGAATAAAGCATTCAGAAGGCAATAATATACAAAGGGTTCTTTTACTAATATTCATTAAAAATATTTTCAATATGAGTTATGTATATAAAAAATCAAGTTTTATGTTCATTGATATTAAAATTTAACAAAATGAGTGGATACAAAAGTTTTAAAAAAATGAAATAATTTCCCTCCATATTAAATTTTTCTGACATGGTCATTTTTTAATTTAAGTTTATATAATTACTGGAAAATAAATAAGTTTTTTAGTACTTATTACAAATATATAAACTAACAATGATCTCAAACAAATGGACATCAGTATAGATTCAAAAACGATTATAACCTTTTAAAAATTGAAAATGAATGCATAAACAAATATTGTCAGGTGAAACTTACCTAACACCAAATATTGCAAATGTGATTAACTGCAATACAGTAACTGGTTCAGGACTACTACAACAAGTACCATCATTGTAGTTCATGTGATCATTACAATACATATTTAAAAGAATTTGTATAGCCTGTAAATGAAAAATTAATAAAAAAATAGATAAAAATTATTCCATATTTAAACTAATTCTATTGGAAAAATAAGAAAAGAAATAAAAATTAAAGTGAAAAAAAAACATCATATTTACATAATTAAGAGCATTTTTCCCCATGTGCAATCCATCCACTTGATCTTGATACAAACCTTGACTAACTAATCTAGAGGAACTCCATATCAAAATCTTGCTATGATGCCTTAACATAAAAAGATATTCTAATTTGATTTATTTTCACTAATAAAATACATAATTACATCAATAGAGCAAAAATTCCAAGCTGCAACTTTCACATTACACTTCACTAATTGAAAAATTACATAAATCTTATATATAATTAATAAAAGTTTAAAAAACTTCCTTTGAATTTGTTACAAGCTCTTGCTTACTTAATGAATAAAACTGTTCTACTATAGTAAATCACTCATTAAATTGATAAATGATACCTAGAGAGAATTAAACAAGTTGACTTAGAATTCTAGATCAAAGAAATAAGTCACCTGAGACAATGTTTTAAAAAAGAAAGGAAAGAATGAAGAGTATAGAAAAAAGAAATTATGCTTATTAATTTGATTTGATTTTTTTTTTCTTTTTTTATGGCACAAGGACCAATTTAGATCAAATTATGCTTATTATAGATTTATTATTTAACAAGATCAAACAGCCCTATTATTATATTATAGGGCTGCATGATGATTATAATTCAAAAAGCATATTAAGATATTATAGTTCTATATTAGCACATATTAATTTATAAATATATAGCACACATTTTCAAACAATTATTCTTTTGTTTTGAGTATAAATATTAAAACTATTACTTAAATTTATAAAGGCAATTTATTGATTTTATGTGTATAAGCAAGATAATTAATAATTCAAATAATTGAATCACTAAAAAGATTTTACAAGATAACACATCATAACACATTTTTCTGCTAAAAATGTTTTTAATCTTTTACTGAATTTTACATTTGAAGTTTTTGAATAGTGCCAAATTTGAAACTGGATATAGGAGAGCCATCACTTCCCTTAAAATCAAACACTTAAAAATGAAATTTAACAAAAACAATGAATTACTCACATAACTTCCATTGCACCCTTGTTATACAAATCTATTTGTTCATTAGTAATCATTTTCCTAGAAGGATGTAATTTTTCTGTAAGGACAGGATCTTGTAGAACCCATAAAACTTTTGTGACAGGAGTCAAATTATTCAGCATTGGTACTAGACGTGATAAATTTCTTTGATAACTATTATACATACTCATGCTAGCATTGCTAACCTTTATCGCCCAAACACCACTACCTGTCACAATAAGGGATGGTCTGATACTGACATCTTGCATCCAAGGTTTATATATATCAAACATGGTTTGATTAACCATTGGAGCCCAGATGAAATCCTATAATTCAGAGAAGATTAAAATTAAATTACTGTGAATAAACTATTTTTAAATAAAAAGTAGAAACAGAAATATTCATAGAAATAATTTACAATGATATTTAAGCATTATTTCTAAATATTTTCTGTTTTTTATAATTATATGAGCAAATTTTAAATATTATACATTTTTATGGTTTATCCACAGAAATACATCAAAAATGCATTGGCCCACTTCTAACCCAAATACAAGCTCTTATCCAGCAGGGAATTGACTCAAGAGTTGACAAATGTCATCAGTAGTTGCTTGTCATACATGCTCCAATTGGAGAGTAAGATTAATGCAATCCAAGGACGGTTGAAGACGTATTCCCATCAAAGCTCAAACATTATCTATTGGAGACAGATCTCACAATTGTGATGGCTAGAGAAGTGTTTGATCAGAGTGTAGGCAAGCAATATAAAGGTGGTACAACTAGGCATTATCCTGTTAAAATGTATGCTCAGAGATCTGTGAAAGGAAAGGCAACACTAGGGGATATAGAATCTCATTGATGCATAACCCTGCTAAAAGGTGACACAAATAGCAAAAAAAAGGTTCTGGTTATTAAATAAAATGGCATCCTATACCAAACCTCACAGCTATCAGGATGTATGGCAGATGATAGTCAGGTGAATAATATATTACTACTGTCCTAGATGTCTCCAGACATACATTTGCTCGTCATCAGGGCTTAATTCAAAAAACAGTTCCACTCAAATTTCTGAGATTTCACATTCAATGTGTTTAGCACTATCACAAAAGCATAAGGCAGCGTGCAACAATCAGAGATGGTTGGCACAATGGCCTCCCTACTCTCACTATTCATTTGCTATAGATAGTCCCAGTATTACTGGTGTTCTCAATTACACACTGGATTGTTAATTGGACCACCACTATGTCATTACTCTCTTGATTGACCACAATCTTCTTGGTGTTCTGTGCTGTCAAGGTTCACCCATTCTTGCCAACATTGTCAAATGGTAGCATTGCTAGTATCATGAATTTAAAAAGGGTAAATTATTTAAACAGAATATTAAGTAACCTCAAAAGTAAAGTTACTTCATTAGAGAAATATCTTGAATCTTTTGGCATGAACAAAGATAAAGCAGTGGATACAGATTTAAAGCTGAAATCGATAATTAAAATTAAAAATAAAAGTGAATAGTTATATCTTTGCTATAATGAATTGTCTGGTGATACTGCTTTCAAAAAACGATTTGGATACACTCAATGAGACTCTCAGGAAAACGGAAGCAACACTTCTAAGCCTTTTTATTAGTTTTAAAGTTTATACTGATAACAATAGCAACAAAAAAACTTTAGACACTAAAATAATAAATATTAAATGAAAGATATCTCATATATCACTTCCTGAATTTTGAGGTTCATATGAATTTATTTAAATCAAAATTTAAGCTCTTAACATTTTATGAGAACCAACTAAACAAAAAAAATAGCATTATTTGCAAGCTACATTAAAGGTTGAAGCATAGCAACTACAGACACCTAATGACACTTTTGAATCATTAGTACCTTAGCATAAAGGTATAAAAATAAGATTTACAACTTCAAATCATGTCAATGCTATTTCGATTTTCAATAATTCTGGAAAAAATCTTAGAATGTTAGTTGACAACATTCTTTAGCATCATCTGCAAGCTCTTGTACTGTATGAGTTACAGACTGATAACCTTTCTCAACAAACATTGATTAATATTGTATTAAACAAATTGGATAGTGAAACTAGAAGAGTGAACTTGAATTCCCCAATCATGAAATAAACTGAATTTTCTGATTGTGCCGAATTAACTTCTTTTTTTGCTAAAAGAGTACAAAAATTTAGTAAGTTTTTATACTTCATATACTAGAATTAAAAACAAAAATTCAATGCATTCCCACCTAAATCGAAATCATTTTTTTTTCAATAACTGAATAAATAAATTGCCTTAATTGTAAACAAAAACATGCCCTGCTTAAATGTTAATATTTTAATGTCCAAGATGTTACTGAAAAATTCAATTTAAAAAAAAAACCTATGTATTTATTTTTATTTGACAAATGCCTGGCCATTGACCATCAAGTCATTAAGCAACGAGTTCTCCAATATTTTTTTACAATATAGTCCAAACTCTTAAGTGCAGAGCACACGTCAAGATGAGCAGCGTCCATGACTTGTCCAGAAGCACACAAAACACAAAAAGGGGAGTCAATCAGTTTAAAATGGAACAAATGAGCACAAAGGCAGTCGTGTCCAGTCAACAATCTAAACTCAGAAACAGCAGCAGCATGAGGAGAGTACGAGACACAGTTAGGTTTTAAAAGCACTCTCCATGATTTATTTTTGGCAACACTGGCGGCAGCATCTCAAAAGCATTTTTTATAAATCCTAACAATTTCGAGTTTTGCTGAGTGAAGAGGTAGGTCTTTAGCAGATCTTTGGAGAATATTCATGCCTTTTTTTGCTAAAAGGTCTGCCATTTCATTTTCCCAAAGGCCACAATGGGAAAGCATCCACTGGGGGGGGAAAACCTATGTTTGAACCGTTTAAATCATAGGTTCCCAAACTTTTTTGTCTCATAGACCCCTTACCATGTTTTTCGGTTTTGTGTAGACTACTACTTACCTAATATTAAATTTTTGCAAATTTATCAACTTAAATGTTTTTTGACAGCTGGTATAGCACTACTTACTTTAAAAGTTTTATGTTTCTAATTGGAGTTAAGTAGTGTGTTTAAAACTTAAGAAACACACATGTGAATTAGTTAATTAAATTTTCCTTTAATATATAAAATAACTGTTACATAAAATAAACAGAGCAACAAACAAATGTTTTTAATGGGTGGGATGAATCTGGTGCTTCAATAACACATTTTTAACATTTGGCATCAACCTTTTCAGGTTTAACCCTCAATTTCCTTGGTTAGTAGGATCCAATTTTTCTTTTTTCTTTCTGTTTTTATTTTGGAGATTGGCAACCATGCTGAAACTTCTCCTCTCTTAGAAAAGCAATTAAAAACTTTCTTAAGATGTTCAATAATTTGAAAAAATAACAGGTATGTCATTTTAAAGCCAAAATTGCAGACATTCGTTTCTAAACTTTACTTTAAGATTTTCGTTAGAGCTATTAAAATAAGTTCTTTTTGTAATCGTTTTTTTATTTTTGCTTTTTTTTAATGTGACAACATGAATTCATTACTTACTGTGATATTACCATGGTCAAAGCATTCTCAAACCAAGTTTCAAAACCTGAGTAAAGGGCATTTAAATGTTGAACATAGGTTAAAACGTCATTTTTCTGGCAGATTGTGACAAATTGAGAAACTGTTAAAATTCACGACGTCCAGTTTAATACACTTTTAGCTTGATTCTGGCAAGAAACACTGAAATGATGGACCTTTTTTTATAAAAAAATGTATGCTGTCGTCTTGTAACTGCAAATTAACCACAGTAAACTTAGTAAATAAAGCTGTTAAATAGGTAAATATGGCTTACACTTTATTCGATTTTCTATTAAAATTAAAGTCACAATCTGATTTAAGCTATCATAGACCCCATTTACACCTCATGAACCCCCGAATTATTTTTTCACTGCCATGGACCCCTTGCAGGTCGTCATAGACCCCTGGGGGTCCATATAGACCATTTTGGGAATCGCTAGTTTAAATCCTTATCATAATGAAGTCAAATGCTAAAATAGTTAAAATTGCACTAACTATTTGTTCAAAATGTCATCGCTCAAAATTGTGAAAGAGGAAAAATGTTGCCCTTCATAACCCTGCAGCTCTGAATTTACCGAAAGCATCTTCAAACCTTAATGTAAATAGTATACCCTTTCAGCTTAAGTTTTTAGACTATAAAAAAGGTGAAAATGATTTCCAAAATTCCAATAAAAAGGATTTATTGGCTCTAACTTAGTACTTAAACAAGTGAGGGCTAATAGTGTCTTATTAAGTACAATTATAGTTAATTATGGAAATAGCATTAATACATCCTATTTACTGAGAAGATGTTAGGAGAGTGGCTTACAGTGCAATCTAATTACTCATAATTCAACATCTGTTTTAGGACTACAATTTGAAAGTATAAATATAGGAAGATAGAAACAAGCTAATAAAACAACACATTTCAGATAAAAACATTTTGTGTAGCACATTTTTTCAACACCATAATACACCAAAAAGGTCCAGTTTCAAATTATCAACATAACATTCAGCAAATTGTAATTACGTTATTTATCACTCTAGTGATAATTTCAAATAAATGTTGGCTTTATAAATTATACTTAACTATTCTTAACATTTTTATTTGCTTGAAAAATCTAATAAATACATGGTAGCATAAAATGATCTCTAAAAATAGTAAAAAAAATTCATTATATGTATATAAGCCATTCAATGGTACAGTAAAAAAATTTCTTTTAAAATGTAAATTTTAAAAAATTTGACTACTTACTATGTGAACTTTCAATTCTTTATCAGTATAATGAATGTTATGATGAGCAATATTGTTTTCAATGACATATTTAGGGTTTATCAAAGATACAAATCCAAAATACAGCTGGCGAATTCGAGAATCTCCAATAAAAACAACATGAGTTTTTCCACCCCAATAGGCAATGTATTGTAAACACATCTGAGAATCTCTGAGGGAAAATTAAAACATTCTTTATTCATTTAATTCTAAAAATTTCTAGAACTATAACAGCTTTTAAATACACTATGCTCTAATAAATCTAAAAATAAAGAAAATCTATTTTTAAAATTGTGATTTCAGTCTTTACCATTGTTACAAACAAATTCACAACTGAAAATGAGTGACCACAATATATATATAACAAAATTCATGAAGTAAGGTTAAATGTACACAAAAAATAATAATTTTAAAAATTAACTGTTTTACACAAGAAAAATTTCTCAACACACAATAATGCAAATCAAATACACATTTTTACAACTCAAGGAAATGTAGCCTGCATACAACAAATTAGATCTTTGGGTTAAAGTTAAACACAGGGTGGTAAAATTGGCACACTTTTTTTTCCGGTGATCTCAAAGACAGTTTAGCAATGTCAAAAATAAGTGCATTTTAACACTGTAAAATATAAATTTAATATTTTTAAAAGGAACATTGAATTTTAATGAATAAAAAAAACTACTTTATGAAACAAAAATTACATAACTTTAAAAAAAATGATCCTTCCCTCATTCCCCTTGGAATTTTGATTTCTCAAAAGGGAAATAAACCCTTTTAAGAACATTATGCAGGATGCAAAACCACTCAATGACATTCCTAGTTTTATGCATCCTTTCCCATATAAATTCTGAAATGTTAGAACTGAATTGATTTCCATACCTATGTCTCCTATGAAATAGATCTTGATAAACTCAAGGAGAATGTCTTTCGTGGATACTTCACTCAATGATACTGATCTCAAAAGGGATTAAATCATGATTGGTCTCTTTCAAACTATATACTCTTTAAAATTTTGATCATATTCAATTCGTTTTCTTCAAAGCAACTATTCTTTCTCATGGACCTTATATTATGATGTTCTCACATTTGTCTCTTATGCATAAAAATTCATCAATTAAATTAATTTCAATCACACACATCATTCTTGAAAAATGGACAACCAAAATTATCCAAAATTAAATCTTCAGCCATGCATCACTGTATCACATGTATTTTTAAGTTTGTTTCAAATTATAAAAGAAAAATGTCAATTATACTTTTTGCATTAATTATAGCAGGAGGAACACTCACACTTAATCTAAGAAGAGAAATTCGAATTATGCTACTAGGCAAATACAATGAATTTGAAGTCAAATTCTTAAATATTTCAAAAAGAACTATGCAATGTTTTTTCTAGAAAATCATCCTTTTTAAAAATACTGCAAATTTATAATAATGGAGAACAATCAAGAACAAGCAATATAATCTGCCATAACAAAATCATTATTTTAACGTGAAATCTGAAAAATACCACCAAATCTGAAAGGCACCCTATATTTCTCATTTCAACCTAGAAATCGTGCAGCTCATGAAATATACAAAAGCTTTCTAAGGAGTATACACTTAGCTTTGAAAAGAAAGGGCAATATAGTTACCATTAAAAGCTTGAATATTCTTGCATTATTTTATTTAGTACTGAAAACTATATCAAGAAAATATAGAGGTAAAACAGTTCTAATACAAATGGCTTTGTAAGGAAGGTATATCGATTACTAATTATTCAGACAGAAATGAGCAAAATATGAAAGTTATTAAGATTCATTCTTTAACAATAATAAAATGACAGTGACTAATCAAAACTGACAGAAATTTGTGTTAATACACTTAAAACATTTAGCTTACTTAGACCTCTTAACTGCTTGCCTGATTATCCTGAGTTATCTCAGGTTCGTGTATATAGGAGTTAATTATTATCCCAAGGAAAACTCGGGCAAAGCAGAATTTGTCAGTACAATTTGTTTCATCGCGATTTTAATTGGCCTGGAGGGAATGAAAGAAAATATTCAGCTTCGATTGGAAATTTTCCAAGTTTTGTTGGTTTCGCGGTTCTTTTGGCTGGACTCTGGTCATGTGTTTTCACTATTGTATAGTTTACGTCAGCTTGTGGATTATTAATGTATAAAGAAAAATAGCTGTGTTGAAAAAAAGAAATATAATGGAGATGATGCAAGATAGCGAAAGAGATGATTTTTCAGATAGTGATTATGAAAAGGTGGACATTGAAAATTGTGGAAGTGATTTTTCTGTATGAAGCCTTATTGAAGATGATTGTAGCCTTATTGAGACAGTGTACTCTGTGTGCTTCCATGAAAGAGATTCCAGAGGTAAGCCAGTAAGAAAAGAGACCAGATACCAGTGTACAGAATGTCAGGTATTACTTTGTGTTTTCCCTTGTTTCAAAAACTATCATACAAAGGCTAATATTTAACTTCTTTCCATTTGCCTGAAATAACTGAGGATAGTAAACTAATATAAAGCTGAATGCTTTTACACCTGTAAAAAATTAAAAATTCAACTTAAAACCTACATATTTTGCTTCATTTCATTTCCTTGTATTTAATAATAAAATAAAAAATGTGATGTTTTTTTTTTTTTGCAATTTTTTTTAAAAAAATTTATAAGGGAAGCGGTTAAAGAAACCATGCCAGTTTAAAAAGAATGGGGTTTCTTATAATTAAATAAAAAATTTCATTGGCAAAAATTCTTCAAATGAAAGTGCAAATTTTGAAAAATTAACATAATAATGTTGTGATTTACGAGAAAAACAATGCAAAACTTATAACCATGCATGTAAATTTTTGTTGTAATATTTTAACTTTCCTGTAGGAAAAAAAAGCTTTCCCCCTTGCCTTGAACAATTCAATAAAATTTTAAAACATATTTAACAGTATTTAAACATCTTTGTAAGACTAATTTTTTTTTCTTTTGTTGAACAATTTTTATGTATCAGGGTATTCACATGCATTGTACTTAGCATTTATTTCTAAGAAAAATATTTTCTTTAATTTCTCATGTTTTGCTTCTACTTATATTTTTCATGCATAATTTCTCATTCCAATTTTTTTTGCTTTGATGATGCATGAATCTGTTATCTTAAAACAATGTAAAAACTTAAATTTTAATAAATCATTTGTCATGTAAAAGCTGTAAATAAATAGCAATTATTTTATTTTGACATACAGATTATCCTAAGAATTCTATAGTTTATAAAATAAATATACATCATTAACAGGAAAAGAGATAAAAGATAGAAAAGGAAGAAGAATTTGTTAAGTTAATAATTATTGAATTATATATTCAGTTACGATTAACTCCATTCAAAGTAGTATGCACTTTTAAACAGTTAACTGTAAGTTTAATTTACAACTTTTTCATGGTATAAAAAAAAATTCTGACCCTTGTAATTTTGTTTATTTAATATGCAAGAAATTATATACTATAAAAAATAAAATAACAATAGATAAGCAAAAGCCAAGGGTATTTATGTATTTGTGAACATAACTGATAATTTTTTCCACGACTTTTTTTTTGTCCATATTTTAGCTTCTCTAGATGTTAAGATGTAAGTAGAGGTGGGATTCAAAGAACTTAACACAACTGGCTCATTGCATGGAACAATGACATTTATAAGGAATATAAAAAAATTTTATTCCACAATAGGAAGTACTGAACATAACCATTTCAAACAGTTTACTAAATTTCACAAACCATTCAACACTTGATATTCAATTGCAGAAAAATCTAGTAAAAAATTTTGCAGTTGTCTTTTATATGTTTACAAATTGAAAATATTAACTTATAAAAATTGAAATCAAGAAATGTAAACAAAAGAATGAAACTTAAACTTAAATATGTGCATATAGTAATAATAAGTACAAAGTAACTTAGTAAATGATAAATATATGTGGCAAATATATTGTATATGGTAAATAAGTATATTGTTAAAGTAATTCATACTTAACATATTATACAATAACTTTTGCAATATAAATTGAAATATTCCTGTTCACTAAAAAAATATCTTAAAACTTTAATTATTTTGCATTTTTCTTTTTTTAAAAAATGTTAGCTCATTCGGAAGCTTTTTTAAAGTTTGAAAAATTTCATTTGGCAAACTGAATGACACCCCCCCCCCCATCTACAACTAATAAGATTTTAACAAGGCAATTTTTAAAAAAATTCTGTACTGATAAGCTTATAAATGGATTCCATATATAAGTTAAATATTAATCCGTTCATATTTTATTTATTGGTTATAATAATGCTTATTTCAAGAACAATACTAAAAGTGAACACAGATTATCCTATAAATACATAACAAATATAATAATCTAAATTTATTTTGAACATATAAAAATATTGCAATTGAAGAATTTAAAAACTTAATTTAAATAGTTTTGTTGAACAAGAAATAATAAAATCACAAACAGTGAACTTGAAATATTTACTACACAAACTCTTGATTTAAACATTGAAAACTAAATAAACTGCTCCTGTTTGAATACATAGCAAGAACAGGGAACAAATTACTTTTGCGATCACTTTTAATTCCTTTATTTTTTATCAATTTGATAATAAAATACTAAAAATAATATTCATGATAAGTAAATTTGTATATAGCACAGCTAATAAATACAAAATACTCAGAAGATACAAAAGTTAATCCTTCCTGTTAAGTTAAACACATTTTGTTATTGATATAGCTATTATTTATAAAATGATTACCTGTTAGTAAAGTTTAGAAGAATTATTAATAACTACCAAAACACTTTTCTTAAATGAACACTGATTTTATTTATTTATTTAAGAAATTATATGTCACAATGGGACAAAAAATAAAATTCAGAATAGAGATACCACGCAACAACAAAACATAAAAGGTGTAATGAGTATAAATTAAATAAGATATTACTATCAGGAAATGATCAGATGCAATTAGTTAAATTACTGACCAAATTTTGCGCTGTTATTTTAAAAGTAATGATACCAAAATTACAGTTGCCATTTTGGCAAGATTATCGTCATTTTGAGCGCAAAATAGTTTTTGTCCTCAAAGGGTGCACCAAAGTAAAATACAAACTTAAAATTTGATTCTAATTATAGAATAATAATTTATTAGGTAACATTTAACTCAATTTAGTTGAACTCGGAGGTCTAATTGCTTCAGGTACTTCATAAGTGATACTGCTTCTGAAGCAGTTAATACCAAATTTTATTTTATTTTTTTAAATTAACTTCAAAAGAAATTTTTATGTGATAAAATATACTTAATATTTATACATATTTTATTAGTGTTTTATATCAAAACCTGTAAATGCTTTTAGTTTAAATGACTCAAAGATTTAAAAAATTTTAATTTGATGCATAAAAATTAGTTTCAAAA
Organism: Trichonephila clavata; assembly: GCA_019973975.1. Lineage (NCBI taxonomy): Eukaryota > Metazoa > Arthropoda > Arachnida > Araneae > Nephilidae > Trichonephila > Trichonephila clavata. The sequence goes on along the minus strand of BMAO01031901.1, from coordinate 17,010 downwards.
ATTGATTTGAACAGATACAAGTAAGTATTATGTAATATCTTCAAATTTGAATTAATTCATGGTGTAAATATGTTACCATGGATGTGTTATGTTTTATGTTTACCAATCGTATGGAAAAATTCGAATTAGTGTTTTTATACAAACTTTAATCTAAGTAGAAGCCATATACAGGTATAACTTTAAAACTTCATTTTGCTCATTTAACTTACCCAGATGAATATGAATGCATCATACAGCCATACGGCTGCCAAACTCTGAAGCCTTGAAAACGTCCATCACTCAGCAGCCATTTGCATGAGTCAATCCCTTAAAATATATATATATTAAAAAGATGAAACTATAGTTATAAGGGATTGAAAATCTATTTGTGACAAACTATACATATAGAAAAAAAGCACTGTAAGATTTATACAATATTAAATGTTCTTCAAAAAATTAGCCTCCTATAAATTATTACATAAAATATATTATCTAAGAGTTATCTTCTCTAGAAAGATTTCTATTCTTGGCTCTTTAGTCTAAATTTGCAAAATTGTAATGCATTGTTGGGGAATGTATTTCATACGAATCTCAAAGTCTGTATTCATTCTATAAGACCATTGATAAGTTTCTATAACTCTTTTATTTTTGTTAATGTAATGAAACTATTCAAATTTTTGAAAATTTCTCTACTTAGCCACCAACAGAATGCATTATTTCTAAAAGTACAAAAATCAAAAGATTTTTTTAAAAAAAAATTTTTTTTTCATCTTGCAATGACAATATTGAGAGTTAAATAAAAATGTTAATATTGTTTTAATACACTTGTGATAATGAAGCAAATCAATAATACATATTTTTTCTCAGTATTTGTCCCAAAACAAGATCAGAATAAGAATTCAATAGAATTATTTTTTTGGTTGGATCCTAGTTAAGCCCATTGATTTAGAGACAAAAAAGATGTAGCCAAATTTTGGCATGATTTTTGTATCAAGTTTACTACACTGAAGAAAATGTAACCCTACCCAAACTGGATTTTCTACAGGTTTTTGGACAAAAAAAATTTTTATAGTACCTTTGAACCTGCTAGTTTGATATCACGGGGCATCGCGACAAGTTGTTGTTTATGTTTGCCAAGATAGGCGATAACATTACAATATGGTTATCTTGATATTTTTATCGTCTGGCGATGTGGTTGCCATGGAGATAACGTATATTAGAAATAATTTTTATTGGTTCTGTTCCCGCGGTAATCCTATTAATTTCAGACGATTTTATTTCTATTTCTTATACAATTTAACAATTTTCATAGCAATCCGGATTCAAATTATTTTTCAGTCTTCTGTTTTATTTAATGCTATTTTCGAATACGGATATTTCTAATATCATTGGTGAGAACTAGGATATTTTTTTTAAAAGAATGAGTGTTATATTATTAATTATTACTATAAATCGTTTATTTTCAATTTATTTTACTTTTTAAAAATGTTTTTTTTTCGTTTCTTGTTTGATGAAATTCGTTGAAGAAATTTGCAGTTTTTGGAACATAGCAAGCTTTCAGTACTTTTTAGTTGCTATTCATTATCAATTTTAATATATATTATGTAATTATTTTATTAATGTAAAAATACAATAATTAGAATGTGTAATAATCATATAATATACATTATTTGTAATAATTGTTATTTTATAAGTATTATTACATGTGTTATTTATTATTATTTTATTTATTTCTAAGTATTATGTTATTTATTTATTATTATGTTATTTGTTTACAATTATTATTTTGTTGTTTTTATAATTATGTTAAATGAGTATTCTTATATCTGTACGATTCTTATTTATATTACAATAGGATGATTATTCTTTTTTATAAAATCTATTAAACTATATTACGTGATTATTATTATATAAAATAAAAAGTAATACCGTATGAATATCTAATAATTATTACTATTTAGTATTATATGAATATTATATATATAATAATTTCTATAACATTATATTACAAGATTATTGTATACTGCATAATTAGTAAATTATGCAGTATACAATAATTATTATACACTGCTATTAGTAATAATTATTATACACTGCTATACAATAATTATACACTGCTATTAGTAAATATGTTTTTTTTATAATATTGATATTAATTATTTATTGATCTTCGTTAGTCTCAATCTATTCCTAAATTCTTCATTTGAAATCTATTTTAATGTTTTTCAAAACAGTTCTTTAAAATTATTTTCCTGACGAGTCTTACCGCTAGGCCGCCATCTTGAATTTCATTCCAACAACATGCACTGCTTGGCGTGATTCCTTATCACGCCAAACAGCATTTGGCGCCCTGCCACGTGATATCAAACTAGTTCCTCTTTGAAAGGTAGCTTAAAAGGCAACACTGGTTTCTCTTACTGATTGATGAAAGAAAAGCCATGACAGGATTTTTTTTCTTTTACTTTTGAATGAAAGAGTTCAGAAATGAGTGATTGGTATATGAATGAAGGACTGATAGTATATAGGTATGAATGCTCAAAATGTGACAGTATAAAATTGTTCAAGAGAAAGACTGATGGTTTAGAATGAAGTTGTCATTACCAGAAGATAATCTCCAGAATGTGTGCTGGTGTGAAAGGATTGTCATGTTATTCATGTTAGGTGTTAGAGCACAAAAATTAACTAACAAGATACTGGTTGGGTAGATTGATAAATGAATTTGTGGTGAATTATTTGAAAACACAAGTAGCCTGGGTGTTGGTGCATGTTTTGCTGTGAGATTTGCATAGCTGCTGTATTGAATGAAAAAAATTAAGAATGAAAATAAGGATGCTATTTAAATATCCATAGTTTTAGCAGCTATTTAAATCTACTTAAAACGTGCAATTCCTTAATTTATTTTCCTCTAGCTATTTGGAAATCACATACTATATTGGCCTTTCAAGAGTTTACACAAGGCGCGCGATTTCATTTGGAGCGATTTGCAGAAATTTTTTGGAATAAAAGAAATCGGGGCCTTAACTAGGGCTTCATCATTAGGAGGCAAAGATTTGACCATAATGAAATTAGTGTATGAATTACTTCTTTAGTAGAGAAAATAAGTATTAATTTAACAATTAGCAATGAAAGTATTAACGAATTGATTTCATTGGTTATTTCTGGATGTATTATATTGGTGAAATAAAGTATACCAGTAAAAATACATGGTACCACTTAGTGGTCCTAAAAAGTAATCAAAGGCGCTGTTTCTGAGAAAAGAGCAACAGACAATTTACAATTAAAAGAATGAATATTGATTATACCTGATGTCAGATGAAGAATTCCATGATAACCTATAAAGCCTATGACAGTAAAAACAGCTAAAATTTTCGCATTGCGAGAATTAATATGTTTAACAATTTCTCGCGGATCTTTTACCGTCATTGTCCATCAACAAACAGTGCGGTTGCCAACATGCGATTAATTAATTTCGCGTTCTTAAGCTTAGTTTTCTGGATAGTGACAGATAAAAGGAACAAACAAGGCCGGACGTGTAATGCGCAATTTCTTTGGCAGCACCTATTCCTATAATCTACAAACAAGGATGGGTTACTTTGATATTTTTGGCCTCTTTTTGAAAATTGCCAAGTTCATCGTTGGCTTAATTGAACCTACTAAAATCATTCTTACTATAGCGCTCGTGCTGAAAGGTTCGTATATAAAATTCTAGCGGGGAGATTTATTGATTAGGTATTTTATAACTTTGAATTATAATGTTTGATTGTTACATTTTTTTGCAGTTTTTATATTGTATCAATTTCCTGTTAAGTTTTCCATCATTTTAACATATTTGCTGATTTATGGAATTTCTAACTTATGTGAACAACTAAAAACTTTGATTCATAATTTTGAATTATTATTATTTTACTCTTTTTATATTGTATTTTTATTTTATTTTGTGCTTTGATTTGATGTAATTAACATTTTCCGTTCATCGACTTTCTAGCTTCTGTCGTGTAAAAGCTCGATTCTCCAATCACGTGAATGTAAAAATTTTATGCTTTGATTATTTATAATGTTTTAATAATACGTTTTAAAATTTCCAGGTATTTACTATTGTAGTAGATTCATTATTTTTTTAGTTCCTGCTGGGTGATTGCCCACTTGGCGGATCTCGTGAGTGTAAAACTTTTTCTTGTCGTTAAATCGAAAGTTCTATTGATTGTTATGAAAAATTAGCGTAAATATATGAGGTAAATTGTTTGGCTAAATTTTTAAATGATTGTGAGAATAATAATAGAAAATACAAATTTTCTGGAGGTGTTCTTGTAAAAGAAGGGTGCCCTGCTAGGATCCAACCAAAGGTAATAATGCTATTCTTAATAAGAAAATACATTTATTTAATTAAAGTAAGAAAAAAATCATTATTGGAATGTATTATCTATTGCAAAAATTTTTATACGAATCACATGTAAAGATCTACACAATATGTTTAGATTTAACTTTCCCTTAACCTTTTCCATATCATGAGTGAAATTGTAGATTTAGATATTTAACACATTTGCTAACATGTGAAGCTTCCTAGACATATAAAAGAAAAACTAGTTGTATAGAAATATCAAAGATTCTGTATTCCAATTATTAATGGAATATATTGGTAGAATCACTCTTTATAAAGACTATTAAGGGATCAGTATAATATATTTTTCAAAGCATAATCAAGCATTTCAACTGGTTTATAAAACTTGTATAGAGTTCATTAAAGCTAATCTTGAAATGGGTATTGAAAAATCTTCAGTATTAGAATATGTATTCGGTTAATAGAAGTTTAATTGCACTTGACTAATAAGGAATGCTTTACTCTGTTGCTCATGTTATTACTAATAAATTAAATACAGGAAATATGTATTGTGTTTCAACATTCAGGGAGAAAGGGTGCCCAGTTAAAAATTAATTGCATGGAACAGCTTTAGTATCGCCCACCCATCCAATTTGGCGCAAATGTATTGAGCAAATGTTCCAATTGCATTACGGCCAATGATGACCAAACAGTTTCACATGCTTTTAAAACATATTTCGGAATAGTGTTTGGCTTTGCAATTGGCACCTTCAATGCACTTGGAAGAAATGGTTAAATGATCTTGTTTTCCAATTTTGAAATGCGAAGGGAAATTTCTCTAGTAGCTCTTTTGGAAGGAATAAGTTCAATAAGATGTAAACAAATAATGGAAAATTTTAAAATTGCATCGACTGATAAAAAGCCTGCTTTCAATAAATATTTTGATGATAATTATTGTAGTTCAGCCTACTAATAGTATAAGTCACGTCATCTACTTCTGTATGCCAATACTGATAAAAAAATATATTGTTAATCTTTTCACAGTACATGAATGTCCAATTATTTTAAAATGAAAATTTAACTCTCAAGCAGATAGTTTGTGGAAAATACAGCATGACACATATTTAGCACATTATAGAATTTTAAATGATACTCACCCCAGTTTATATCCTCACAACCTATTTCCATTTCAAAATGAATTAAAAATTCCTGAAAGATATTTATGACCAGGCAACAAATTCTTGGTTTGTAAAATTGCAGACTAATGGAGATGTATTTTATGTAGTTAAAAAGATTATGGAAGCATTTCAGAAAGAGGTTGTGTGTGTGATCAATGCCATTACAGGTGTGTAAAATTATCATGTTCAGCTTGGTAATGTGAATGCTCAGATAATCATGCACCATGTAAACATATTAAAGTTCATTCTTAAATTGTTTGAGAGATTCCATGTTGTTGAAAATGTTAAATATACTTCTTTCCATATCTCAGATAGAAAGTATGGCGTGGGGTCTTCCGTCAAAGAAATATGTAATGACATAAGAAAAACCAGGAAACTGAACTTCTATTTGTAGTATTGAATTGTTTTTTGCAAGGTAAAATAGTTCAGGAACAATTGTCTCAACATGCAATTCAGTAAAAGAAAGGTAAAAAGTAATTACTAAAGAATTATTTACCTGATCCTCATGTACCTACCTCCCAATCAGCATTTAAACTAGCAGTAAATATTTAAGCCAACTATTAGGGATTTAAAAATAAAAAGAAAAACTCTGGGATGTTCTTTTTTTAGTTGTCAAGAAAGAAAACACATTCAAGCTCAGTCTAGTCAGCATTGCTCAATTCAAAAACTATTTGCAAAAAAACTTAACTGTATCTTTAACACCTGATATATGCTTGTAGTGTTGTTTTATGTTTTCCAAGACATTTAGCTATGTTTTTATGGGGTAAAGTTGTATATTTTTATATCAGATTAGGAGGTAAGTAATTATCAAAAATAACCAAATTTTTGTCACAAATGGCTTTATGACAGTATATTAGAAGCATATAATTTAAAAATCATGCTGGATAGAGATTCCATTGCAGTTGAATGTTACCACACAAATTTTGGAAAGTGATGGGAATATGGTAATTTTTTAAATCATTCATTCTTAATAAAATTTTAGGCAAAAAAATTGATTTATACTTTTGGAACATATAAATTTAGAAAATACGTGTATACTTTTTGCAGGTAAGTGTTTAATATAAAATATATAGAATCAGGTGATGTTAATGCTTGCTATCAATACAAGCAAAAGTATATACTAAAGTAAGTAATATGTTTTAACTTATGTGTAAACAATTCTTTATAATAACTGATTCATCATTTCGATAATATTTGTGCTATTTGTTATACAGGAATAGACCTTGAAAATTTGCCTTGCCTATTTAGAAACAGGTATTTCATCCATATGTTATATTTCATGGGCGATGAGGAAATTGGTAGTGAAAGTAATGATATAATGTGATTGCCTTTTTTATGGTATAGATGTACTAATAAGGATTTATTTTTATTTTTTGTCCAGTAATGGACCAGTTTTTGATATACTATTTGTTTTATAAATACTTTAAATAGTTAAAAGTTTTTCAGGTTCCTTTATATGTGTTCTGTGTATCAACCAGAGATGAATGAAGTAAATATTCTTACATCACTGAGAGTCTTGATTAAAGAGTGCTAGATGGGATTTTCAGCTGTGGTGACATATACATTATAATTGCATCACAGTTGAGAAAGACTTTCTAAAGCATTAAAGATTGTGTAGTGTAATTAATTAGTAAGTAATATTTATATGATGGGAAATGCAATATAAGTTAATTTTTATTTAGTTTTAAAAGCAATCAATTGTCTACTTTTTTTAAGACTGTCAACAATATTAGTTACACAACACTTTTTAATACCAGTAGGTATAATCCAAAACCATTTGAAAAATACAATGGTTTGTGCAGTAAAGTAGCTTAAAGAGTGGGGCATTCCATCTTGTGTCAAGGCGGTACAAGTAATAAATTTTTCTTAAATCAAAAAACCTTGTATAGTTGATTTTTCATAATTTTTACAAGTTCCATAAGTAAACAATCATTAGTTGCATAGTTATTTATATTAAAATTTTAACATTTACATGCAACATAAATACATTTAAGAAAAAAACGTTTAACAGTACATGTTTTGTAAAGAAAATTGGGAAACTGTATTTCTTTTTTTAAAAAAGGGTATAAAGTATTCATTCAGTTTTGAAATCCTAGAAATATTATGCAAGTCAATTATTTCTTTGCTACTTTCCATTATAAATGATTCTGTTGTAGCTAAGTTCATCAAAATCGTTTCCTTCAACCACATAAATTATACTAGAATCCTAAGAGGGTTTTCAGACAAAAATATAACTTAGTTCTTGGTTTTGCTAGTTATTTTTATAATGCTTGATACTCAGCTTAACAAATATTAATTTTTTTAAATACTATTAATACTTCAATATTTTCGCGATTTATACTTTTGTATTACTATTTAAAAAATAATTTTCCGGTTGTGCTAACTTTTGAAGACTTTCAGAAATATATAAAACCTGCAGCTAATTGATGAATTGAGGCTTCACATAACAAATAGCGATCTTACATCGATAGATTAAATCAGTCGCATTAAAATAGAAAGATAGCTTTTTATTGGACCTCGTAAAAAAGTTTGTTAATGTCTCTGTCTCAATTGCTACTATTACTCTTATTCAAACTTGCATAAAGACTTCTATTTTTCTTTGGTGATCTTTTTGACAATCACATCGTTCTGATTTTTAAAAAAATGCATTAAAATAATTTTATATTATTATACTAATATTTTATTTTACTAAAAGGATGAAATTCCGTAGAACTATTAATCTTGGGAGGGTTTTATTTGAAATTAAAGAAGATATTGCTGCAAAATAAAAGATTCGCAATAATATACTTTAGTATTCTAATGATATATTTCAATTATTGTGAGATGAATGAAAGAAATGCATTTATTAATTTCAGTAATGAAACATATGTAAAACGAAATACAAAACAGGCTCGGATGTGTGTAACAAGAAAAAATTTGCTTGATAGTAAATTGAGAGAAACTCAGGAACGATCACAACAATCTCATATTAGAAAGAGCTGTACATTTTTTAATAAATTCTGACGGGATTTAATAAAAATTTTGGAAAGGCAGGACATGTTTTTCAAAGATTTGTCTGATGATTATAAAAAAGAATTCAAACAACACCTTATTTATTAAAATTTATCCGATAAATATCTCCGAAATTTCGGGGTTTTTTTTAATATTTAACTATTGAATTCAGTTTATTGATCAGCAATAAAATAAAGAAATGTTGAAAAAATTTGCTTAGTATAAAAAATGCATAAAATAACAATTGAATACCATGAAATTAGTAAAATTAGAAACCTGTGTTGCTCCATGACCCAATCGATCAATTTAAAACATTGTCAGCATATATATATACCTGATAAGGTTTGGGCTAAAAAAACAAATCAAAAACTTCCTTACTGATATCACTATGCACCCTAAGCTTAACATTTATAAAAACAAAATATAGACCTTTATAAATCGTTTCTAGGTTTAAAAAGAAGGGGGGGGGGATATTGTTTTAGCGAAATGATTTTATGTTCATTGCAACAATATGCGTATAATATTAATTGGATAATTCCAAATGAGTTAAAATGGCTAATAATTCTATTAGGGATGTTTAAATCACCTAAACCTTGAAGTAAACCGCTTTTCAAGATTTGGCTGTGAAATAAGCAATTATGTGCTGCGGACCCCTGATTTAGGGGTGCGGGATTCCAAAGATGAAAGGCGGAGACAGAAAGTCTGATTGCCTTCTTCTCGGAAAAGGGAATGATTTACTTTTGACATTTATTGGAGGCATCTGGTCAAAGTGGTTCAACAGTATCGGGGCTTAGAGAGGTGTGGTCTGAAAGACTACCACGTGACATAAATCTATAGTTATACTGAGAACAGCAATATTTTCTTCCTCAATTGATTTATCTGTAAAACAGTTGAAATGATTAAAGATAAAAAAATTTCCTACACATCATAAGGGGAAAATCAGATACATAAACGAAGCAAAGTTTTTATAAGAATGTAAATACGCATTAAAAATAGATCTATCATAAAATAATTTGAATCAAATATAAGCTGAAATTAACTATGCAATTATAAAGAAAAACGTCGGAATTTAGTGAAGAAATTTCTATGTAAAGTTCAAAAGGTATTTTTCATGTTTTTTCCTGCGTTCACATAAAATTGAATAAGCGAAATATTTTATAAAGCTTTGCAATAAAATTCCATGTGTAAGAATATTAACAATTGTTAAATACAGTTAGATCATTTTTACAAGTGGTAAAAATACAGCAAAATTGCATTTCATATAATACATCAATATCTTTTTATAATCCTAAGAAAAACTTTTCTTATTAATATATAAAAAATTATTTAACGTATGTTCAAGTTTTGAAACGCTAGCAAGTAGTAAATCATTTGAAAAATGTTTCGGATGGTACCAAGTAATGAGATACGCACAATATTATTTATAAGTTCTAAAAAACATGTCTACTTTGCTAGAAGGGTTAGCTATCCAAAATACTAAATATTATGAAGTACAGACAATTGTGTGCACAGGAAAATCAAACATATACAATAACATAAAAAATTTCATGAAACTAGTTTAGCTGTTAATCTTTTTGTTTTTTAAAAAAATACGTATATTTCCGAATACGGTGAAAATTGTTTAACACGAAACTGATTATTTTGGAAATGAAATATTTTTTCGTGTTAAAGGATATAGTAAAAAAACAAACATATTTCACCAAAATTAAGTTTATTAGAGTACATTTTATTTATATAGATCTAAATATTCATGTATCTAATAAAAATCAATGAAACAAAAACATTCATAAGAACTTAATGAAATTTATTGCAAAATTTTAAATTTTTTGAAAAACAAAACATTTATTGAGTTTTGGGAAAATAATCTGATGAAAAAAATTTACTAGTAAACAATGGCGTTACGTAGAATATTAGGGCCTCCATGCAAAATCAGATTTTGGGCCCCAAGCCATATCTTACAAAGAATTGCAAAACCGTAACACACTGGGCTCCCCCCCCCACACACACACACGTTGCGGGAGCGTACATTACGCCACTGATATCAAACATCGTTTTGCTTAGAAATCTAGCAAATCTTTCAATTTTGAATTTCTTTGGTAATCTTTCTTCACGAGATACAAATACTATAGGCCCAGACCTAGTTAGAGTCTGATAAATTAAGGCCTTTTTGCAGAAGTGGATTAAGCGGCTGGATGGCCGCCAGGGGCTCTAAACTTTATCAATTCTTACCACAAGATTTGTACAATTTATACGCACAGAAGGCTTCACACACAGCACATTTATACATCTTTATATTTAGTACAGTAAGCAGGGATGTCTTTAGACTTCTTGGGACCCTGAGCCTCTGCACAAAAGTAGGCCCCAACTATGACGCATAAAAGTAAACAGTGCGTAGCATACGTTGTCAAATATTCGTACAAATCCCAAACAAATAAATGTGTATGACTTACAATTGCACAAATCGACTAGGCCTATATAAGCACGATGGTCATCACATGTAGCCAGTTGACATATTATCCGAAATTCCAAGTTTTAATTTCCAATTTTTTTAAAGTTAAGGTTTATCTTGAGCAATTGAGTTTTTATATAGCTATACATTTTATTACGAGATTTTAAGTTTAACGAACCTTTTCACTATTTTAGTTTATTACTCTTGAATTCATGGGCCTCAAACCTTTTACCGCCAGGGTCCTCCAACTAACTTAATCCGTCTCTGTCTTTGTATTGGAATCAGATCTCGAACTCCACTTATATAAATGTCGAAGTCTCAGTGATATTTAAAAAAATTATTTCATGATATTACTGGAATCTGTCATTAAATGTAATTTTCTAATATATAAAAGAAAGTTTTTTTTAAAAAATTAAAATGAAATGAATTTAAGGCATTAGATAATTCAGTATTATAAAAAGGTTTTTTTTCGATTGGAAAACACCATAAATTGTATTAAAATGATTTCATCCTATATATGAATTTCACAAACGCCCCAGTTATTTCATTTCATACCTGTTTCAATAAAATTCATCAGTTTAGAAAGTTTTATTGCAATTTTTATATTCATTTGCTTGCATTAGAATTTATATTTGGGTTATGGTCAGGCTAAAAAAAAAAATGGGCTTTTCAAATGTGCTATGGTTTCGAATCTTGATTTCGTTTCACGACCCTTTGTTTGAATATCGTAGTATGCTTCATATTAAACGAAATTGATCCTTGCAATCCTTAGACGGCGTAATATGGATGGGAGAAACGAGATACGTGTCACATATTTTTCACTAGCATTTCAGAAATTCGAGGTACTGCGTCGCCTATCCAAATTAAAATTTTCAGTTGTTTGTGATTCCAAACCATTCATTTATAGTACTAATATTACCTTTAATGAATATGTTATGTGTATTGAAATCAGTAATTCAAGGAAGAAAATTTTGAGAAAATCCCTTAAATAATATAAATACTTTTCTGTAATAAACTAAAATTTTCTGACTTACAAATTTATGCAGCATATAATACGAAAGTCATTTTCATTTACATTATTAGTAATAAATGTATGCATTCCATATGATATTGTCAACCACGTTGAAATATTTAGTGAAAACAAGCATAGATTATCCAGAATATAAACGTTTTTGACGAATGTTAACATTTTGACTTGAAAATAATAAATTAATTTCAATTTTTTAATTAATGGTCGTTACAGTAAACGTCATCCTATTGATGCGAGCTACTAATTTATTATTATTAATTAAAAGCTTTTATTTAACTTACAATGTACGTATGTATGTATGTAATTTGTTCGGGTGGAATCTTGCAACTCAATTTTGAAGCTGATATCTTCCTCCATTGAGCTGAAATTTTGTATACACGTTTAGTTTGGATAACAATGCATGTTTTGACCATTTATATTCCGATATTGCAATTAATTAAAAAGATATTAATTAAAAACGTTAAACTAGTTTTGGGCGCCAACTTGGATATATCTGCATTGTTGTAATAATTTTATTGTTACAACAATGACAAAAGTTGGCGTCAAAAATCGGTTTTCAGCCAAACTGGAATTTCATAACGTGGCGCTATTGACAGTATTAATTAACTTTGTCTAAAAAATAATTACATTTCTACAACGTAAAAACAATCTAATTTCTACAACGTATGCAATTTTTTTACAAATTTCTATCTATTTCCTTGGATTTAAATTCAAAACAAAAAAGTAGAGCTATTTTTCAAGTAGATTGGTACATTGTATACCTTTCTCAACGCTGCCAAGTTAAACTGAGATGGAGTATTGAAGAAATTCTTTAAATAATTTATCTGTTAATTTTATTTGAATTTAATTATTGATTTTTTTCAAAATCAAGTTTCTAAAGATGATCTGAGCAATTAAAAAAAATTTGATTCTTACGTAGAAGATATTCAATGTCCAGCAAAAAATTATCATTATTTGATAAAACTTTCTTTTTTGATTACAAAATGCGTTTTTAGTCTTAAGCATTTTATTGATTAATACAAATATTTAAATGCCTTTTGAAGTTTTTAATAAACAATTAAAATTTTCTTCTAATATGTTAGAGAAATACATCTCTTATCTTCAAAATATTTCGAATAAATAATATATTCTTTAAGTTTTTCAAAAATAGTCAAAATTTTAATTAAACATTTAATAACTTTTTCATTTAGGAAGATAATCTCACTAAACCATTTTTTTCGTGTGTTAGCTAAATCTGCATGAAGATTGAAAAAATTGCTTAAAAATTGCGGATTTAAAAAAATTGTGTTTTTAGTCTAATACCATTTTGCGAGAATTAATTCAGCTAAACCAGGGATGGCGAACCAGCGTTCAATGAATTGAACAGGCTGAGAAACCTGTCCAGCGATAACTAAAAAGTAAAAAATAAATTAAATGTAAAAAAACTTTTTTAAGAACAAGCTTTTATTTAAACGCGCTAAAAAGAATAAAATAAACTTTTCCTTTAAAACTTTTTTTACTATCAACTTATAACGTCATTACACAATTTATATGATATAAAAGCTTGTCGCAATATTTAAGTACTCATATTTACTTAGTTTGAATTTTTAAAAACCAAAATCAATCAGGTCAAGTTATTTATTTTACTTGTTTATCTACACAGGTAAATCTCGGGACAAGCTTTTATATCATATAAATTGTGTAATGACGTTATAAGTTGATAGTAAAAAAAGTTTTAAAGGAAAAGTTTATTTTATTCTTTTTAGCGCGTTTAAATAAAAGCTTGTTCTTAAAAAAGTATTTTTACATTTAATTTATTTTTTTCACTACTTTTCACCAAAACATCAAATTTAATCAGTTAATTCCATTTATTTAATACTTAAATCCGTCAAAATATATTTTTAAAAAAAATGTTAGTAGTACTCAGTGGTTTAAAGTATACCTCCGCATCGCAGGGAGGCCCAGGATTCAAGGGGCCCCATATATAGACTGACTGATGTCGAATAAGTAATCCTTTGTAAGATCCGGCTTGGGGCTCAAAACCAGACTTTACCAGACCCTAATATTTTCCGTGAGACATATTGGTGGTACTTAAAAAACTTTATAGATGACCGCCCTTCCTTTGTAGCCCATTACAACCAAATTTATAAAATCTGAGAAGTCCTAAGTTTTCGTATGTATTCTAAGGGAAAAAAATTGCTTAGTGCTCATCTTAAAAAAATCGCATCTATATTTATATACGAAATGTTCACTTAAACTTTTTGCTAGATATAATTTAACAGAAATGTGTTTATAAATTTTGTATAACATATTTTTTACGGTTCAGTTTTATTAATTAAAATGTTTGAATTTTACTATTGCAAAGTATTTTATGCGTGCTTCAGCATTGATTTTTAAGAACTTTTATGTAAGATTTTGCATCTGTAATTTCTAAATAAAACATAAAATTTGTACTTTTAAAATCTTTTAATTACATGTTTCGAAAATAAGATATAAATATTTGTCATGCATAACACTGTTTGGAGCTTCTTGATTTTACAAATTTCTGTGTGCATGTGAATATTTGGTACATATGATGTTGATTGCATTGCGATTCACGATTACTTGTAACAAAATGAAGGGGAAATTTTTTGAAGCTAATTGTTGAAAATGCATATGAAGCTTTATTTTTCACTTTTTTTTTTCCTGTTAAGTACAACTTTAAAGCATAAAAGAAAATTTTGTTATGGAATTATTCAATTTTTTTCAATAGCAAAAAGTATGAACACAAAAAGAATAAAAACTGATTGGCTTTCTTCCTTTTTCACTAGATAACTTTTGAAGGATGTACATTATAGTTCTACATTCTTTTATAAATTGAAACGGAAAATGCTTGTGTATTCTGAAAAAACCTAAAAATTTTAAATTTATCTGCTATTTAAGTATTTCTTAAAATTAAAAACAAATTTAAACATTCAGAGAGAAAATCCTTCCTTTCCTTGTTATTGTTACTAATGCCACCTGTCTGACGTAGTCAGATCGAGGCCCACGATATTCATCAAGGCATCGGGCTAGACTGTACGCCTGTCGTTAGCCGTAGCTTTGAGTACCATGTAGGTGACAGTACGATTTGGCTCGGTTCCACCCCAATTTTGAGAGAGAACACCTTGGGAGTGGTCAGGGGCCTCTCTTTTCCTTTCTTTTGTGTATATGATGTTGCGAATTTACTTATTGAAAATTATGTTATTTTTCAATTTTTTTTCATTTTTCCAAGTGTACTTGAAAATAAGCTTCAGGTTCCATGAAAAAATGCGTCTTAAACTTACACAGGAAGCTATTTCTTCTTGGTAATTTTTTTAATACAGTATTATTCATATAAGCTATTTCCTCTTCGAGTATTTCGCCACAATCGTATCTGTAATAAATAGATTTATGTAATTTTTGTCCCACTCCACTTTTGCAGGGGTGTTTTTTAAAAATAATTATAATATTGTATCATTTTCATTGATGCTTATTTTTTGTATCGTTTCCGTCTATCCGAGTTAAATCGAAACCTGGGTAATCTCACTAAAGTTTACTCAGGAAAACTCATACACATACCTGTAAGTAGTATGTAGCTTTACTTTCCTCTGTTCTGCGTGAGTGAATATTAACGTCGCACTGTTCAGACGAGGGCTTTTGGAGACGAACCTCGTAATTTTGAACCATGGTCAAGTGACAAGGACGACGCCAGAGCTGGCATCCCCTCTCCTAACTACCACACCACACCACGGGAGGACTTTTGAGCTCTCAACAGATTTGACGTGCATTGCTCCCCTACACGGCGGGTCTTCAGTGGTACTGGGCTCGAACTCATGACATACCAGCCACTAGTCTGTTACCTTGTCCACTAGGCTAACACGACAACTTCATATATTCTGCAGATCATGATAAAGGGCTGATGTTAAAATAGCTTTGTATATTTAAATACTAATATATTTTTACTTGATAAAGTCCAATCAAAAGAACCCTCGGTGTTTTTTTTTTTGTTGTTGCACCAAGGCGTTTGGTTACCTCGCTACGCCCCTGTTATATAACTCTATATTAAATAAAAAATATTAATAGTGTATTTCCAATCTGAACAGTCTGGAGAGTAAAATGTCAAATCAGGTGTCATCCTCCTGAATTCATCGTGATTTAAAATTACGAAGTTCGTCACCTCTATACCCCTCACGTTGTTTCGAAGTGCGATATTAACAAAACAAAAGAGAGACCAGCCAACGAAATTCAATCAGAAATTAACGAAAAATCTATTTGTTAACTTTTTTTATAATATTAGTTTCTGTTCACATCTATATTTTTTATTGCAGAGAGCGTAATTACTGTTGGATATTGATTAGGTTTGCTTTAAAACGTTTCTAGCCTTCTGTAATAATTTTTAAAAATATTTTTCAAAAATTGATTTTTACAATGTATAAAGGTACTTTCCCTCCTTACGCGTTTTTAAAAAATTTATATTTTTTGGGGGGAAGGGGAAAAAATTTTAAAAACAATGAGTTTAATTAATGATTTTAAAACATTCATTTTTTAAGAAAGCAACTTAAAAAAGAACCAGCAAAAAGTAAACGAAAAAATTCATATTTTTTAAATGTAAAATTATATATATGTACTACTTCTGGGTCATTTTGCTTTTTGACCTTTTATCTCGCTATAATCTTACATGAAGTTTTTTCACACACCGTCGAATAGTTATAAAAATAGACTTCTAATAGAAGCATGACTTCGATATAATTTCTTTTAGATGTATATTTTCATACAATAATATTTTCATTAAATTTCTCACAAATAATTGCGCGGAAAAACTTAATAAAAGTGTAATAATGATAATATTTGATGTACAGCATAGAGAGATGCATAATAGCAATTATTTTTCAGTATTGATTAAAATGTCTATTTTTATGTTATTAATACTTTACAAAAATTCAAAAAAAAAATTATTAATCCGTTTACATTAAAAATATTTTGCGTTGTAATATATTAAAATATTCGTTCTAATCAAGATATAGAGTTAAAAATATCTAGCCAAAAAGAATAAATCAGGGGAAAGAAATGAGAAGAATGGTTCCCA